>CABHPH010121153.1:0-25251 GCA_902168325.1 Peromyscus nudipes | reverse complement strand
AGGACTCATAGAGTTGTTAATAGTGATTGCTGGTTTCCTTTATCAAGGAAAATGTACAAAATGCATACCGGGCCACTGGAATTAAGAGCATGGACTGCT
Source organism: Peromyscus nudipes (assembly GCA_902168325.1). Classification (NCBI taxonomy): domain Eukaryota; kingdom Metazoa; phylum Chordata; class Mammalia; order Rodentia; family Cricetidae; genus Peromyscus; species Peromyscus nudipes. The sequence continues at coordinate 25,152 of CABHPH010121153.1, read as the reverse complement.
CTCGCAGAGGACCCGAGTTCTATTCCCAGCACGCATATCAGGCAGCCCACAACTGCCTGTAACTCCAGCTCCGGAGAAGCTGATGCCTTCTGATCTCTACAGGTACCCACGCTCTCATCCACCCACCCACACACAGACACTAACATAACTTAAAAGAATGAAACAACAACAACAAAATACATCAGAGTTCATTGCAAGGCACAAGGTCTCCTTGAGAAAGCCAAGCTTTTCCCCAGCTCTAACGAGAGAAGACTAGAGAGGCTGCATTTTCTTATTTTCCCGTGGAGGGTCCCTAAACAGGAAGGGGTTCCTGAAATAGGAGCTTTTCCACAGGTGCGACCTAACAGGGCAGGACTTGGCAAGGAAAAGCACGGTCCACTGAAACTTCCTGCTGAGCTCTGGGAGGGCCCAGCCCTTGCCGCACTGAGCAGTTCCCATCCCTGCGTATTTGCTCAGTGCGCCTGAGCACAGGGCGCCTGAGCACAGGGCTGCTCCTCCGCCTCGCTGTTCACCGGTGACGTCTGTAAACAGCCTTTGTGCGATCTAAGCATCTCCACCTGTGCCTAGCCCTCGGCTTGACCTTTTCTAGTTCTTCCTCCAAATTTTCTTGTACCCGTCCTTCTCTCGAAAATCTAGTTCTTCCCTGTCCCTTGAAACCTGCAAAGGACGGGACTGTGGCTCTGAAAACTGTACTTCGAAGGTGGCGAAGGTGGATCTTCTCCGCAGCCCCTGCTTCACGAGGATTAAGTGTTCTTCTGTTGTGTCCCAGCGTTGGGCAGCTGTCCCCAAGCCTTTTAGAGTCAGCAAATGACAGAGAGCTGTTGGAGGGAACAGGGGCCCCCGCCCCCCCCCCCCTTTTTTATTTTTAGAACTGTGTGTGCTAATACAACCTCGGTCTAAATGTAAACTCAACTGTTACCTCAGCGGTTCCTGGTTCCTTGTCATCTGACATTATCTTTCTTGATTCCTTGTGTTTGGTTTTCCTAGTGGTCCTATTCCCTGAGGCAAAGGGGAGGGTGTACTGAAAACCCAATGTTCCGGTTTCGATGAGGGCACCGCTGCTGACGCCTGGCTTTGACCTTCTCTGAGTCCAGTTCCTCCACAAGCACTGAGAGATCAGATGGGATAGTTCCTAAAAGCCCTTGCAGTCTATGATTCTCTAAACCGTGAACTTTTTAGCTAGCCCTGGCAGTCAGTTTTCTCTTCCCAAAACGTTGACTTCCTGTGCTTCTGACTCGGTAGATCTGTGGTGACCCTGTGGCAAGTGTGACAAGCTGGCTGTCCCCTTACAAGGTATCTGTAATAACTACATCCCAGACCACGGGGAAATGCCCAAGTTATATTACAGGTGCACCAGAGTTAAAATCATCTTCTTTATATACTTTAAAGGGGAGGAAGTTAATTCTCATTTATAGGAAACCGAGTATGGATTGAGTCAGGAACTCATGAAGTTATTTTAGGGATTCCTATCTAAAGAGAAGCACCCCGTCCACCCTCCAGGGTACTTCCACAGTTGCTGCGCAGTCTCCAAGGCTAGTGTCCCTATCTCCAGTTCTCTCTCACCAGGTCATTTAGCACAGGGCAGGCAGGTAAACATCCTTAACGTCACTTGTACACTCTGTCCCTGCTCACTCTTCCCCAGCTCCCTGAGGCCAAACAGATTGAGCACAACCTATTCAGACCAGCAGGTCAAAGCCACCTACATCAGGCCTCCATGATCTCTGGCAACCTTTCAAATGATACACCCAGTGCCCAGGGTGCCCATACACACCCAGCGCATCCAGAACACCCCACACCACATTCTTTCAAGGCCACTTCTCTCTCAGAAATGTTCTTTAGCTGTTCTGCCTGAACGGCCCCTCCATTCTGTCAAGCCAATGCCAGGGCACGTTATAAAAAATAAGATTTTTCTCTCTCCTCCCAAACCCGATAGGCCAGCACTGTCTTGTGTATATGCAAATAAATATGACACCCTTTTATACAAGGGACTTTAGCATCTGGGATGCATACATGTGAGCAGGACACTGAGGGACGACTATACAAAGTCAGGAAGCATTTCTCTTCAGAGAAATCCAGGATGCTGTGGCCACACAGGTTGCAGTATTGGGATTATTTATCCTCAAGCACATGCGAGGAACACTGTGTATCACACGTAACAATAGCTTGTCGGGGGTTGTTTTAAATTTTCCTTTTAGTGTTAAAGTCAACAGATTTAACCACCAAATATTTGAGGAACTCTGTGGACTGAGCCTGGGAATGGCTCTCCCTCTAAAGCAGGAAACTCGACGGAATCACTCTCCTCCGCCCCCCTCGACGTCCCTCTCCCTCCTCATACATTCATCATTTGCTGAATTAAACACTTGGGTTCTAAAGAAATATAGGCACTCTATAAAAAACTTTATCCGGGAGGAAATAAAAACAGAAAATAAGAAAGAAAAAAGACTGAAAAGGGAGAAGATCGTGGCACAGAGTAGAAAAAGTGGCTGATATTAAACCCACTCAGAGCTGCTGGCCCTAACCAGAGTGAGGTCAAGGGGGTAGGTACCTCATGGGTCATGTAGATGCCAGGGTATGTGGGTCTGTATCTGGGACTCAGTTCCTTGAGAGGTAGGTCTTATTTTATGGTGGAGGATATTTCCGTGGAAGACAAAGTCTACTGCTTATGAAATGCAGGTTGAGTATCTCTGACGGAAAAAATCCTCCAAAATGCCCCCCCCCAAAAAAATTGAGCATTGATAGCACTCTACAAGTAGAAAATTCTACACCATGAAACTTTATTTCAGGAGCAAATTAATGTCAAAACAATGTGTAGGGCCGACAAGCTCACAGAGACTGAGGCAGCATGCACAGGGCCTGCGTGGATCTGCACCAGATGGGGTTTGAGAGCTGAACAGAGAACTGGACACTTGCCCCTTCTCCAACCCAGAAGCAATCTCCAATTGATAACCACTTGCAAATGAAAATTTAGTTTCCTCCAAGAGTCTCACTGGGGAAACAAATTACTCTTATGGGCAGGCTGCATGCCCAGCAGTAGATGGCCAACAGGAACAAACGTAATGGCATCTTTGGAGTTTCCTTGTCTCATAATGTCATGTCAAGGCTTTTTCTTTCTTCTTAATTTTTTTAACCCTACAGTGTGGTGATATATTGTGTCCCCCAATATATTGTGCATCCTAATAAACTTATCTGGGGTCAGAGGACCAACAGCCACTAGATAGACATAGAGGCCAGAAAGTGGTGGCACACACGCCTTTAATCCTATCACTTGGGTGGCAGAGATCCATCCGGATCTCTGTGAGTTCAAAGTCACACTGGAAATAGCCAGGCATGGTGACTCACGCCTTTAATCCCAGGAAGTGATGGCAGGAAGCAGAAAGGTATATAAGGCATGAAAACCAGGTACTAGAGCTGGTTAAGCTTTTAGGCTTTTGATTCTGGATGAGGACTCAAAGGCATTCAGTCTGAGGAAACAGGATCAGCTGAGGAATTGGCAAGGTGAGGTAGCTGTGGCTTGTTCTGCTTCTCTGATCTTCCAGCATTGACCCCAGTACCTGGCTTCAAGTTTGTTTGTTATTAATAAGACTTTTTGAGATTCGTGCTACACTACAGGTCCTTTGTGTATGGCTTCCAGTTTTGTATATTTATGGGATTCCTGAGTGTGCAAATGAGTGACTCTCTGAGTCTCTGTTTCTTGTGCCTTTTCTTGGGCTCTTTTCATCTGTTTGGCTGTTTTGTCTTATTCTGATGTGTTTGTGTTTGTTTCATCTTATTATTTTTTATTTTATTATTGTCCCTTAGAAGCTTGTTTGTTTCCTAACGAGAGACGGAAGGAGAGTGGATCCAGATGGAAGGGCAGGTGTGGAGGAACTGGAAGGAGTAGACAGAGGGGAAACCATAATCAGGATACATATATGAAAAAAATCTATTATCAATAAAAGAAAAAAAACAATGTGTAAACTTACCTTTAAACTACATGTGTACATGGTAACTATGAGGTATAAACAAAGTCCACATTTACACTTGGGTCCTATCCCCAAGGTAAGTCATTGTATATATATGTGATTGGTTGGAACCTCCAGCTCGTTCCTGCACAGTCTAAGAGGCTCCATCTCTCTCTCTCTCTTCAAAGCCACCCTCTCAGAGAATCTCCAACACAGAAAAGGCACCAAAAAGCCAGTTCCACATTCTCGGCGGCTATGGCAGCTCTGCCCCTGAAGTTGCCAGTAGCCCAAGTCCCGCCTAAAGCGCTCAGCTTTTGACCAAACAAACCCAGCTTCTGGCGGACACATCATCACCCCTTGCCTACAGGCTATATAATACTTTAGTTCAGGTGTATGACTTCTCCAGCCTCAATCTCTGGAACTGGAGAGCTCACCCAGGAGTTGCTTTGCTTAAATAAACCTGTTCTTTTACTTTTTCAATTCAGTTTGATCTGACTTACTGCATCGGTGAAGAAATCTATTATCGCAATACAGAAAATGTATTAATATGTGTGTGTGTATATTCCAAAACCAATAGATGTCCAAAATCCAAATCTTTCTGATTCCAAACATTTTGGATAACAGATGGTCAGTCAGTCTTTATTTTCATTATAGACTTGGTCCCCACGGCCCCATGGAAACCATGAGAGTGGCAGAGCTGAGGCAGAAGCAGACACAAACTCCTGAATCTCTAGCTTCGCACAGCACACTAGGCCTCCAGGGGCTTCATTTCCAAAGCTTCCAGAGGCCACACAAGCTTAGGAGCCTAAGCTTATGATCGCTATAGGCCATGAAAACATATCAGATCCCACACCCACAAGATGCCAGTGATGGATGTGTCCCGCTGAGGAGATCCCCTGCTTCTTATCCCAATTCAGTTCTTGCAACAGATACATGGATTCCAACTGAGCTTTTCTTATAACATATGCCATCCGACCCTGTTTTGGCTCAGTGGACCCTCTCGGTGACTGTTCACCCAACAGACATGTGAGTGAGAAAGGGAATGGCCTCACCAAGACTTTGCCCAGCCCAGCCAACCCCTGGGCATAAATTTGCCATGATTTCAATAGGATTCAGAGCAAGGATACATTCAAGGCTGTCCTCTTCATTTTTTTTACCCTTTTTTTTTTAATCATTTCTAAATGTATCAGGAAGCTATTAAAAACTTACTTTAAAAAATCTAAATAATATTTCAAGATAGCTATTATAAATGGAACCTCACGCCCCCTTTTTTTTCTTTTTACTTAATTATTTGGGAGGCAGTGCATCCTGAGGGGTGTATGTGGAATAAGTTCTCTCCTTCCACTTTTAAATGTTCCACCCATGCTGGAATTTCCTGTTGAGTTTCCTCTTCGAGTATTTTTCCTTATAGCCGCATGACGTCCAATTGATTTTATATTTAGTAGTGATTCCCAGAAGACCTTGGACAATAGACATTTTACCAGGAAAAAAACAAACAAGAGATGACTCAGTGGATACCATATGTGGGGGGAGGGGGGATCACGGCCGCGGAGCAGATGTGCTTTGGGTGACTGTGGTCATCCCAGGAAGGTCACCATTAAGATGCCTCCCACAGGGCGAGACAGGTGACAAGTTTCATGGGGACGCTAGAGTGAAAGGAACAAAACCCGCCTCGAACCGCTGCAGCAAAATAGCTTGTGTTGCCTTTCGTGTTCGGGATACTTCTGAATGGATCCAGGCTTCACCCAGGCCTGATCCACAAGCTCACACGGTGGTCAGGGTCCTTGGCGCTCACCATCTCAGGTCCTTTGCTGTCCTCTGCATATGTCTCAGTTCCCTCGAGTTTCTTCAGCCTTCCTTCAGGAGTGAGGGGTAAATGGCTATTGGCTGTTCCTGACCACACGTCCTGATTTAGCAATCCTGTCGGTGAGTAATCTCTTTCCTAGAACGTGAAGGAATCATCTTCCAGAAGGTCCTGACTTTATCACATTCCTTGCTCTGCAACGCCGTCCCCTTCCCATGCAGGAATAGGGTTCCATGACAGGCTAGAATGCATCACATGTGCAGACATGTAGTGCAGAGAGAAAGTGGCGTTTATAAGAAGGAAAACTGAGGGTAAATATTGCAGTGGTTATACAGAGAATGCAGTGTAGAGACAGCAATGAGTTCCCATGTTCTCATTGCACATGTCGTTCCTGGGCTGGTGAGACGGCTCAGAGGGTGAAAGGTGCTTGCAGTATGTCTGTCTGTCACAGCCTCAGTTGCCTCAGATTCAGCACAAAGTGGGGAGCAGCATGCTATTCAAAAGACCCCTTCACTCGACACTCTCCTTCAACAATGGCTCTCTAATCTTTCTAAATCCAGAGGGGATGTAGCATCTCAGTGTGAGTTCCTATGGATTTTATAACAAACTACCAACCCAGATGTATTTGCTTACGACATGAGAGGCCGGATGTCAAAAGTCAGTGTTGCTCAGATGCATTCCTCAGAAACCCAAGAGGGAGACGTGGCTTCCTTACCTCCCCGCTGGCATCAGACGGTGCAAATAAATCTAGGATTAACATTGATTTTTTTTGTATCTCTGAAAGAAAGCCTTCTGGGAATTGTATGATATATGAAATTTGCTTTCAAATATTCTAATATAGACTTCTGCGGTGAGGTGGCAGATTAAAAGCTGCCTCCATGTGATACGGGAGATTAGAAGAGTCAGGATGAAAAAGAATTGATGCTACTCCAAAGATAAAAGTGACAGCATCAGAACTCATAGAGAGGTGATCCAGTGGAAAGGATCGGGCAGCCCACAGCTCCAACCAGACAGCCTCCTTGTCCAGAGAGGGGAGGCAGATGTGCAAACTGTAACACAAAACACAAGAAACATGAAAAGACAAGGCAACGTGACCTTTCCAAAGGAGCGTAATTCCTCAATTACCAAGTCCAAAGATGATTAAATGGGTAAAATATTAGATGAAGAATGCAAGCGTTTATTTGTAAAAATGGTTAACTAACTTCAAGTTGATATAAGTAAGAAGATTATTAAAGTAAGTAAACCAATCCAGGACCTAGAGAAGAAAGTCAGCACCATGGATGATAAGGTCAACAACATGGATTAGACAGTCAGTAACATGGGTGATACAGTCAGCAACATGGATGATACAGTCAGTAAAATGGGTGAAAAATTCAGAAGCAAACATATTTTTGGACAAATACAAAAACCCAAATAGGAATACTGGAGATGAAAGAAGTCAGTGAATCAAACAAACAGTAGAAAGTATTAGCAACAGAGTGGACTGGGCAGAAGGAAGAATACTGGGTCTGGAAAACACGGTTGGGATAGTACTGCATTTCAGACACCAATGGATGGGTAGATGGAAATAAACATAGAAATAAGCATGTCCATAGCTTCTAAGAGCTCTGTCATATGATCAAGGGACTGTACTTCTCCAGGGAGTAGAAGGAGCTGAGATACAAACTAAAGGCACAGAAAGTCTATTCTGTGAAATTAAAGCAGAAATCCTCTAAATCTAGGAAAAGAAATGGATATCCAAGCATTAGAGCCATTTCAGAACCTCAAAATATAAGACTAAAGAAAAAATTCTCCATGACATAGTATAGTCAAGATGTCAAAGTCTAAAACAAATAAATAATAAGAGAAAGCTGGGCGGTGACGGTGCCTGTCTGTAATCCCAGCGTTTGGGAGGGGGAGGCAGGAGGATCAGGAGCTCAAGGTCAGCCAGGGCTACATGGGGCTTCAACTCAGCAGAACAAAACAAAACCCGTAAGAGGAAAATGCCGAGTCATTTACAAAATCAGACACATCAGGATACCATCCGATCTACCGACAGAAACCCCAAAAGCTAACAAAGCATAGGATGGCATATTTCAAATCCTGAAAGTAAATAACTGCTGACTAACATTGTTATATCCAACCAAGTCATCTCCCAAAGCGAACACAGCAGGGAACACCGAGGAAGAGAGAGAGGGCAGAAAGATGGTCGGAGCCAAAGGACCAGGGACTGGACTTTGCTGTGAGATTGTGTCTTCTAGTAACATCAGAAGCTACACCCACAAAACCTCACCAGCATGACTGCTCAAACTTGAGCTGAGCAAGGACAAGGGCAATGGACTTGATAAAGGGGTGGGGGACAGATCACAAGGCCTCAGCCTGACACAAAGAACTCCAGGCGACCAAGGAATGCTAAGACTGAAAGAATCATCTTCCCCAGAGAAGCGTACTCCAACTGGTGGTCCGTGTGGAGCACTCCATGTGGAGCACTCCGTGTGGTCAGCCCTGGAACATACATACAAGCAGCGTTATACAGACTGAGCAGATTGTATTTATGTATTTAGGAATTTGAAGGAGAGCAGGAGGGGTATATGGCAGGGCTTGGAGGGAAGAAAGAAAAGGGGGAAGTGGTGTAATTATAATCTCAAAAATTAAAAAGAAATCAAATCAAATAAAAACTGGTGCAGGAATTAAGACATTTCAAGACAAGCCGAGCCTCAGCCGCCTGTGGGAGCCATAAAGTCCAAAAGGGTATCTTTACCCTTAGAGCCCCAGAGAGAATGCAGACTTCCTGATATCTTGGTTCTGAGTCCTGGAGACTCACTCGGTCAGACTTGCTTCTCTGCTGTTGTGATAAACACTGGGAGTAAAATGCAGCACAGGTGGGAGAAGCCAAGGCGGAAACTCCGGACAGGAACCTGTTAGAAATTGGAGCAGATCCCACAGAAGAATAATACTGTGTACTGGCCAAATGGCTTGCTTAGACTGTCCCCCTATCTCACCCCACCTGGCCCTGGAGCTGAGGCCTGAACCTAAAGCCTTGGGCTTGCTTGGCAAGTGCTCTCCCTGTGGTAGTTTGAACGTAATTGGCCCCCATAATCTCATAGGGAGTGGAGCTATTAGGAGGTGTGGCTTTGTTGAAGTGGGTAGTGCCTTGTTGGAGCAGTGTGTCACTGTGGGGGTGGGCTTTGAGATCTCCTAAACTCAGACACCACTCAGGGTATCAGTCAACTTCCTGTTCCCTGTAAGCCAAGATCTAAGACTCTCAGCTACTCCAGCACCACATCTGCCCACTTGTCACCGTGCTCCCCATCATCACCGTGCTCCCCATCATCACCGTGCTCCCCATCATCACCATGCTCCCCATCGTCACCATGCTCCCCATCATGATGATAATGGACTGAACGTCTGAAATGGTAAGCAAACCACTCCAATTAAATGTTTTCTTTATAAGAGTTGCCGTGGTCATGATCTCTCTTCATGGCAATAAACACCCAAAGACACTACCCTTGAGCCAAATCCCCAACCCCAAACCTTGCTTTCTCATACAACTCAGGATCACCTGCTTAGGGGTAATACCCTCCACAGTGAGCTAGACCCTCTCACATCAATCATTAATCAAATAAATAAATGCCCCACAGACATGCCATGGGCCAATCTGATGGAGGAAATTCCTCAATTGAGATTCCTCCTTCCAAGATGTCTCCAGTTTGTGTTAAGTTGACAGAAACTAACCAGAAGACAGGTTTTTATTCTCTGAGAATTTCACACATGTACACAAGGAAATACCACCATACCCACCCTCCATCCCCCACAACTCAATCATAACTACACACACACATACACACACACACACACACACACACACACACACATCTCTGCCAATTTCATAACCCAGTGAAACCAGTTAGTACTACCAGTATATACATAGGTGTGAGACCATCCACAGGAGTGTGGGCAACCTATCAGTAGTCATATGTCCCCTAAAAAAATGATTCTCCTTCCCCAAAGCAGCCATCAACTTCCAGTAGCTCCTCAGTTAGGGCTTAGGCCTTATGAGCTCCTCCCCGTCCTTGCTGGAGTTTTGGCCGGCTTGATCTTGTACAGGTAACTACAACTACTATGAGATGTTTGTCCTTTCTGATCTGTAAGAAAATAACATTGTGGTTTTTTAAGTGCTCTTTTGGTGATCATTTGTTATAGCAACCACAGGAAACTAATACACATACAGGCTAGACGAAGCCTGCAGGTGGGCACAAAGCATAGACGTCTCAGAGAGCCCTAGTCATTGACCTAGGCCACTCCTAGCCACAGTGTGGACAAGACCAGAGAGGAAGAGAAAGACACCACCCACTTACCCAACTCTGTGGAGCCTGGGGAGTCTGTGCTGGTTAGTGCTTTATCGCCTTGTCACAAGCTAGAGTCATCTGGAGAAAGGGAGCTTTGAGAGACTGTCTCCATCAGATTGCCTATAGGCAAATCTCTGGAGAAACCCTGATTGATGATTGGTGGGGGAGGGCCCAGCCCACTGTGTGTGGTGCCCCCTCTGATCAGGCGGTCCTGGGAGGTGTAAGACGGGTAGCCACCCGGATGCTAGCTTAGAGAGGACGCCTGTAAGCAGCTCTCCTCCACGGTCCCCATCTCTGCTTCTGCTTCAGTTCCTGCTCTTACTTCCCTCAGTGAGGGACTGTGATCAGGATGTGCAAGCCGAAGAAACAAAAGCAACAGGAAGCAAACGAGGACAGAACCCACCCCAGCTTTGAGGCAGGGCCTTGGTCAGGAGCTGGGGGACAAACGCCGAAGGACAGTCTTGCTTTAACAGGCTAAGCATTCTTCTAGGGAACAGTTTCAGTTACTGCTCTGAATTAAGTGTCTGGATGCAGCTAAACCAGTGCTTCTCAACCCATGGGTCACGATCCCCTCACCAAATCTCTAGCTCCAAAAAATATTTACATTACAATTCATAACAATAGTAAAATTACAGTTATAAAGTAGCAATGAAAATAATTTCATGGTGTTGGGGGTCACCACAACATGAGGAACTGTATTAAAGGGTGGCAGCATTAGGCAGATTGAGAACAGCTGAACTAAATTGTGAGGACCCTGATGCTTTATAAAGAAATTTAAAAAAAACAAAACCACATTCCCACTGCAAACTTGAGTGACATGAATTAAATAATGAGACGCTGCTGTGGTTCCCACCAGAGGTGACAGTACAGGTGTGTCTCCTATAGTGTGGGGGACCTGGCAGTCCAGAACAGCAGCACACAGAGTTTTTCTCCAGATTTTTCCCCCTTCGCTTGCACGCATATGTGTGCACAGTTTTATTCTCTGACAGTTCTAGAGAGAGATCAGAAGACAAAGGCCGACTCCAGGGCTAGAATTAAGATGTCTGTAAACCTGTTTTCCCTCTGTGGCTCGAGGAGCAAGGTACATTCTTGTGGTTCTAGAGGCTCCCAGCATGCCTTGCTATTGCCTCCCCCCTCCCCCCATCTTCAGAGCTTTCCAGCTGTCTGGCACACTCCTGCCTCTCCTTCCTGATTAGCAATCATAAGGTTTATAGTGGGCTGATGAGAGACTTCAATTCTCCTTTCCAGTACACTGTGGCACATTCACAGGTCCCAGGGTCTGGGATGCAAAGAGATCTTGACCCTTCATCCAACAACTTCCAAATGGCATATTCAGGGCTTGGAGGGGGAAGAACTCCATTCAGCCTGCCACACTGGGACATCAGAAGGAGAGAGGCGTGTTTCCATCTCCCACACCTTCCCTGTGGTCAGATCCTTAGTCCCCGCAGGACTCACAGCCTCGACCTCGCTGCTGCACAGAAAGCAGCTTCCACCCCTGCATCCTCAGGCTCCCTGACTTAATGCCATTTCTAAAGCTTCTTTCACCCCCAAGAGATTGAGCCTGAAGCGAGGAAAGAAACAAACTTCCAAGTGATCTCCAAGAACCTCAGTCTCCCCAACCCAACTCAGCAGGAGGTACAGGCTGCTTGTCAACTCCCTCAGAGCTAAGGTTACAACCTAAACCAACATAGGCTATGTTAATCCCACACATGGGAAGAGAAAGACCACCTACACTAATCATGGCCAAATTCATTAAAGCTAGTGTTATTTGTGTACACAGGCTGTCTCTCCCTAAGGCAAGGTTCAAGAGATCAGCATTGGACATGGGGAAGATAAGGGTTTCTATAGCTCAAGAGAAGGGGGCTTCCAAATGGGGGATTTGGCAGGAAATAGGCGGGGTTACAGAAGCAGAACAAGCAGTAAGAAGCTGGTCATAACAACCCTCTGGAACAAAGACATGGTTGCAAGGTGGTCATAACAACATGTGGTCATAATAACATTTTGCAACAAAGGCATGGTTCCCATTTCCTGGAACAAGCAGTACAGAACCATTTGTAGTTACGGTTACAGGTGGGGCACAGCCCAATCCTTGAGAAACAGATTTAATCACAAACAGGAATGAGCCTAGTCTGACTGTTCTATAATATGGCTTTCAAGCCTAAGATGGAGGCAGGCTGGTTTATCAGATACTGGGAAGGAACCCTCTTCACAGTATTCTGAAAAGACTGATGGTTTAAGTTCAGAAAGCGTTGGTTCTTTTCTCTTCCAGTTTTTTTTTAATCAAAGTCTCTTTCTATGCACATACTGGCCTAGAACTCACAATTCCCCTGCCTCTTCTTCCTCAGTGCTGGGATTACAGGTGTGTGCCACCATGTCCAGCTCTAAGCATAGTTCTCAATTTAGAAATGTCTTTCCCTCTCTCCATCCATCCCTCCTTTCCTCATTACCACAAACCTGCAATATGGCCAAAGGATAAATCAATTTCTAATGCACAAATGGGGGTGAGCTAAAGAGATAGAGGAAGATTAAATTACAGTGGAGTCCAAAATGTGGTTAAAGCTATTCTAGCAAGTTTTTAGAAGAAAAGAGACACTTCTCAACATGTGATACATGACATGACTTTTGCAAAAGGCTACAGCCACTGTTGAGTGGGGTTTAGGAGCTCTTGGTTATAGGCTGGGAACTTTCAGAATAGAATGTTAGAAGCTAGCAGACCTTTTACCTCTACTCCTGTGGACAAGTACAAATTATCTGAAGCCCCCATGATAATTAGTTTGAATTGTCAACTAAACACAACCTAGAGTCACGTAGGAAGTATCTCACTGGGGAATTGTCTACACTGGGTTGGCCTATGAGGGGCTGTCTTGAGTTAATTGAGGTAGGAAGACCTACCCACTGTGGGCATGCATGCATTCATCTATTGCCGTTTGCTTCTTGATTATGGATATATGGTGACCAGCTCCCACAAGTCCTGCTGCTGTGACTGCCCCACAATGATGGACTATAACTTGGAGCTGTGAGTTTAAAATAAACCCTTTTGTCTGGGTAATTCGCCCTCCAACAGGACCTCTGGCAAATCACTCAAGTTCTGAATGCCTTTAGCTAAACAGACAATATACTTGAATTTGAAAGCAAAGGAGCTCTCCTCTGAGACACTGTGAGGTCACAGGGTTTGATGTATTATTAAAAATCCAATTCAAAGTCCCATCATTCAGGAACCAAATGATCTTCTTACATGGAAGGACTTCCCACATTTTAATTATGGGAGGACAAAGCGAGGGCTTGGTACTCTGGCTTCTACATAATGCACAGTGAAAGAGAAGCCTCCAAGTGTGGAAAACCAGAGCTCAGACGAAAGAACGCTGAGGTGCGTGTGCAAGTTTCCTTGAGAGGAGCTCTTGTGGCAGGTCATTCCTCAAGCCCTAGGCATGCAAGGACTTGGCATCAAGAACATGCATGCTCACCACTCAGTTTTATGTTTAAGGAACAAAGAATAATTTCCAAGCTTCAACAACATTATGGGGTCAGTTTCTTCAGGCTAGGCAGCCTGGAGTCTCTGGTAGGGGGAGGTCTAGGAAATGCTCACATTTGGTCCCTCACAGTGTGTTCCGCCTGTTGCTTTACTAGAACAAGCTGGAATGTTTCATATAGTATATTGTTTGAAAATTCATAAAGCTTAATTCTGGAAGGATATGCCTACAACGTAAGGGGGAAAGCATATGTAATATATATATATGCATATTTCTAATTTTACGTAAAACTTATGTGTATATGTGCTTTTTATATCAGTATGATGTTAGAAAAATGCACAAAAGTCTTACAGCATGAAGCTCATGGATAATTTTAAAAAAACTTATTTCCATATGCTTTTCTGTACTTTCTAGTTTTTCTGCAATCCATGCATGCTGCTTTTACTATCTTAAAAACCAATATTAAAGCAAGAGACCATGTAAACCTCTCGCTAGGAAGATGAAATTTGATATTCCACCTCCTCCTTCATAGGAGAGGCTACGAGCCTAGCTTGGCCAAGCAGGGCCTGTGAGCTGTTGGGTATGAAGCATAAGCAGGGTAGGTATGGCTGGTGTAGCCGATTCTACTTAGTAGGCAAGTGTGAAGGCCAGAATGTCCACAGCTACTGAGAACGCAGCAAGCTGGGCCAGCCAGGTGGCTCCTCCAGCTGTCTCCTTCCAAGGACAACACTCCACCCAATCTAAGGATTTCTGGAACTCCTACCCTGACTTCAGGTACAGTAAGTATATCAAGAACACACAAATCAGATTAGTTAATGTATTTACTTTTCACTTTGTTCATTTTTTGTCAACTTTTTGTCAAGCTTGGGTCATCTGGGAAGAGGGAACCTCAAGAGAAAATAGCTCCATCAAATTGGCCTGTAGACAAACCTGTGGAACACTTTCTTGACCAATGATTGATGTGGGATGTACCACCCACTGTGTCTCATACTACCCCTAGGTAGATGGTCCTGAGTTGTATAAGGAAGCAGGCTAAGCCATCCATGGAGAAAGAACAAGCCAGTACACTTCCCCCGTGGCCTTTGCTTCAGTTCCTACCTTGCCTTCCTGTTTTCGTCATCATTTTTTCAGTGATGACTGTGACTGGGATGTGTAAATTTGCTTTCGGACATGGTGTTTATCAGTGAATGTGAACTCATTACAGTCGGGAGACAGAGCTGGACAGGCTGGTGTCTGTCTTCAGATGGGAAACTTAAGGAGTGAAGAAAACCTCACTGGGAGCTGGAAAACCCGGAAAGGAGCCTGCACTGGGAAAGGCCTGCCTTCCCAGGGTTCATAAAAGTGTCATGTCAGGAAGGGGCTCAGGGCTGGGAGATAGGCAGGAGGAGTTGGATGGAGGGTTGCCAGCTCTTCTGCACACCCATGACAGCAAGTCAGATCTGGCACCTGCCAGCCTGGAGAGTACAGAGCTGGCTACGACAATGACTGGTGAGTCTTAAGAACTTTCCACTGTCCCATCTTCTCCCCACACTCCAACCCCAGAGAGAAACAGCAGCTCATGAATGAGGCCCCAGAGAGAAAACAGGTGGGCAGCTCTGTCCCCTCCCCATTTCCTCCTGCCCTCTCGTCAGCCCCACTGGTTGGAGATGGGGGACTGAGATGCTGACCATTATGTGGGTATGGACTTTCCAACTTCTGAATATGAACTTGACTATACAGTTCTGTGTTTCCTCTCGTACAGCTTTGACCTCTTACAACTTTAGGTTGCTTAGCCACCATCTGAGTGTGAACAGAGCTTGGTCACAAGAACAGCAGAGATCAATCCGCCTTCCAGGTCTCTACCTCCTCCAGGTCTCTGCCTCCTCCAGGTCTCTGCCTCCTCCAGGTCTCTCCGTGTGGTCCATTTAGACAGCTGCCTTATGCAACCACCTCTCCATGAGACACCAGACGCAACCCACATGACTGGCCCCTACATCTCATGTGCTCACCTGTGCAACAGCACACCATGGTGTGTCTCCACAGCACTCAGGCCTGCCTGCTCCACACCTAGCCATTAGAATACCCACAGACACCTGGGTGATGCAGAGGCTTCAGCCACCAAACATCTGTCTTCCTCTCTCACTCCCCACTTGCTGGTTGAGCATGCTTACCCCAGCTGGCTCCCCTGCCTCATCCCACAGGTACAGCAGGATGCCCTGCCCACCCTCTCTGGCACATCTGTATAAAGCACGATGTATCTGTTACTTTGTGTAATCTGTTGTGCCACATCTGGATCTACATGACCCACCACCCAACCCCAAGTTCTTTCCTGGTCAGGGAGGGTCAACTTGGGAGGAATTAACTGGTCATAACCCAACCAGGAGCCACTGGGTGTCTCCTGCTATCAGCTAGCTTTCTAGGGAGGGGTACCCTAGGTCAGAGTCATAGGCCTACTGCAGGGCACGGGATAAAAGGAAGGCCCCATGCAGATCATGCTTTAAACTCCCATAGGCACCTCCCGAGAAGTCCCAAAAGGTCAGGCTTAGAACTAAGACTGCTCCCCTGAGGCAGACCTCAATGCTAGATGTGGAGAAAATCCAACATGCTGAGTGATCCTGGAAATTCTGAAACTTTGTCCAGATGCACCAGAAGCGAGAGGCAAGCTGAGGTGCTTTGGGGACTCCATCTCAGGAATGTACTTCTCAGGCCGTGCACAGACTGAGTACCGCTGAGCATGTGGCGAGCCCTGCTCTAAGAACCTTATTTTATTAACCACAGAACCTTTACCATGGCAGCATAATGTGGCATTCTCGTGTTACTATTGAGAAACTGGGACATGGAGAAATTTAGTCACTTGGCCCAAATTCCTGTGGGTAGAAAGCAAAGGGGCTTTTAGGAGACCTTCACTTCAGCTCTCCTCCCTGGGCCAGCTCTCGCCCCTCCAGGGTCCTGTGGCAGCTCTCCTCTTGCTGCAGGTTTTAATTCAAATGACCAATGGTGCTGAAATTTCCCGTTAGACAGTGGTCTTTGAAGGACCCACCCTCAGATCTGTGATAGATGATGCTCAGAAGCAAAGGAGCAGAGCCCTGTAATTCCAGTACTTGAGAGGATGAGGCAAGAACACCACACACCTGCTCCTGGGTAGCCTGGGCTACGGAGTGAGAAAGATACTGTTCTAGCTCATGCCTACCCCTCTCCACAAAAGAGAGCCCTCACTCCGCACGATCTAGCTCTGCCATGCTCCAGCTAGCTGTCTGAGAGGGGGTTGGTACAGCCCTGAGACAGGAAGATGGCGAAGAGTGGTAGGATGCTTCAAGAGATAGGCTGGAATTCTCCTCGGAGGTGTGTATACGTTGGTGGTGACTGCAGTGACCACAGTGGTAGGTCTTTTTCTTTCCCCGCTGGGCTTTGAGGCTGACCTGTGTCTTGGCTTCTTACCTGGCTCCATCTATAGTCCTAGACACACTGTCTTGAATATCTACAGGTGTTTGGTTGGTAAATGTTTGTTGAGATGAATTAAAACTAATGTTATTATGTGCGCACACACACACACACACACACACACACACACACCGTGGAGCATGTGTTGAGGTCAGAGGACAATTTATGAGAGTCAGACCTCTCCTTCCACCATGTGGGTCCAAGGGAACGAACTCAAGCTGTCAGCCTTGGCTGAAAGTGCCTTCCCCGGCTATGCCTTCTCACTGGCCCTGTTGAAATGAATTTCGGGTAAATCGCAAAGCACCATGCAACAGGAAGCCCAGATTCTTGCTTCCTGCTGGAGGAGAGGCTGTCAAAAGAAGCCCAGGGGTTAGCGCTGAGGGACAGATGGCAGCCTTTGGGTGCACTGATCCTGTTAAGAACCTAAGAATGTCGCGGTGTGTGGTTCAGTTGGAATGAGATAAACCAGCTAGGACCTAGGTTAGTGCTCAACATCTCAGAGCCCGGGCACAGTGGGTAACTGTAAGGCACCAGCAGACCCCAGTCTGGGCTTCAAACACTCCTTTGGGGGTTGTGAGTCAGAGCCAGGGTGGGAGATTTGACCTCCCAACAATCCTGGCTTTGTCTTTCACATTCCCATGGTGAGAATGTGTCCCGGCTTATATTTATCGTTGTCTGCTTTTAGGCGACCTTTGATAGTACCCACTCCTTGAAATAATCGGTCCACATGGTCTCTGGAGTATTTTACACAAGGACCCTTCTTTCCACATGTGCCACCCAGCTGGGTGGAGGAATTTTGAGTCAGCCTCAAAATATCAAGATGACATATAATTAAGTCAAGACTAGTGCTCAATCTTCTCCCCCTCGAGAGGAGAGTGTTTCAAACTCTGGAGCACAGAAGCAGACCTGGCAAGGAGACAATGCCCTTTACCAGGAGTTCACTGTCAGGCCTTATCCACACCACCCTGGAACAGAAGGCTGGGAAGAGGGAGCCTCTGAGCTGACCTGGGACAATTGTACCACCAAGGACAAATGTGGATTTGCCAGAAATCTCTGATGTGGACCACAGATTGCATCCTAAGACCACGTGACGGAGTATCCAACACAGCTTCAAAGGTAACCTCTGAAAGGCTTCAAGCCACCCAGGTGTCATAGCTCCAGAATAAACTTACTTGAGAGAGACCAATGGCCCAGGGAAGAAAAACCAACTAAGATGAAGAAAAGACGTGGGAGCTTGGGCTCTCCCTGCTCCTTAGGGACATTTTCTTCTCTCCTGGACATTCTCAAGGATCCCAGGACAGTGACCTTATAATTACACCAACAGGGGGCTTGCTGCAATCACAATTGTGAGAAAAGTATTGTCCCAGAGAGGTATTTTGCTGACCCTTGTCACACGGTTATCCGTGTCTGATAGAGGTGATAAGGGACGGGATTTTGCTTTCTATTTGGCGTAAGTTCGACGGGAAGTTTGTAGCTATTTTTTCCACTTAATGCCGTTCTTCTTAGCACAACACAGTGTATTTGAGGAGAGAATAATATGTACCTTCTGAGAAGTTACTTCAAAAATTAGTCAGCGGGCCCATGTCTGGGAGGTCTCAGAGTCAATTTAAGGAATGATTCCTTGAGAATTATAGCCAGTACCTCTTAGAAATTGTATACAACAATTTCTGTCCAGAGGAGAGAGACAGTGGGACCTTGTATGGCCAGTCACACACAAAGCCCTGAGGGCTAAATACACCGTGTGTGTTACTCAGCTTTCCAACACTGTGATAAAATGCCCGAGATAATCAGCTTATAAGAAGGAAATATTTGTTTTGGCTAATAGTTCTGGAAGTCTCTGCATCGTCACTTAGCTCTGTTGATTTTGGGCCTGTGGAGAGAGAGAACATCAAATCAGGGGTGTGTGACGGAGTACAGATTTCATCTCATGGTGACCAGGAAGGAGAGAAGAAACAGGAAGGGATCAGGACCCCAAGGCCCACTTCGAGGGTATCACCCAGTGATATAACCTCCCCTCACTAGACCCCCACCTCTTAAAGGTTTCAACACCTCCCAGGAGAACCACAGGGTGGGTACCATGCCTTTAGCAGATGGTCCTCTGAGGGACACTCCCACACCAACACCTCAAGTCTTCCCAACAGTTCCCTAGAAACAAATGAACCAACTCTTGTGTTCTGAAATGGCACACATTAGACCAATAATGGTGTACCTCAAATGGTGCTCAGCAGAAAATTCAGGGAAGGCTATGTGTAGACCTGTGTTTACTAGGATGACAAAGAGGTGTACATGTCAGGCTGGGGGCATGCATGAGCAGCCCATGGGAAGCACCTTAGTGAAGCTTGCCACTGAACAAGGAACTGGCCTGTCATCTTTGCCCGGGCAGCATCTGGACAGACTGGGGAGCCATCCCAGGAGAGGATCAAATCGTGTACAACACATATCCACGCCTCTGACAGGAACACCAAGTGGCAGCCATGAGGGTCTGACCAGCTGATGCGGCAGGACTGAATCCCCTTGCTAAGTAAGGTGTCTACGTGGTGGCCCATCCTGGTGACACTCATTTCCAGCTCTCACAGTTGCTATGTGACTCTGTGTCTGAGGGCCCTTGGCTGGACTGATTGACAGGTTGCTTGAGTTTCTAACCTCCCAATAAGAGCTGGGCCCCTTGCCTGGCCTCATGTGTAGAGGGCAGAAAGTTTCCCTGGGGCAGCCAGAGCAACAGTGCACACATTGCTAGAAAAGCACACCTTCCCCCATAATAGTGGCAAAGGACCCAATGTCATCAGGGACCAATGGACCACTGAATCACTTCTGCCCAAGGTGGTAAAAAGCTATGACTTGTAACTACACACTTAGCCCAGAACCTCCCTCCCACCCCCTGCTTTCCCTCCCTAGATACCATTGGGGCTTTCTCATGCGTTTCTCCTGGCATGGGAGTTTTACTTCTTGTGCAGAAATAGCGGAACACTCACAGGTCCACGAAGGGACAGCACGGTTCCAGTGGGTGTCAGTCAGATAAGCATAATGACAAATGTCCCATCTCTTTCTCCTCTAAAGTAGGAAAAAAAAAGGGCACCCAAAAAGAAACAGAGAAGGCTGGGTTCACCTCAGTCAACACGGGGAAGTCACTTCAAGGTGAGCTGTGAAGAGAGAATAGGCCTGTGGGAATGGAATGAAAAAAATATTTGAGTTCCATATATGATGGGCTTCCCAGTTCTGGGTCACCAGATTTCAACTTCCCGCTCCATCTCAGTGTGTTTTGCCTTTAACTCAAATATGGAAAGCACTTGCTGGTACAGGGTGTGGGGCTGTGTCGGAAGACTATGGCTGACTGCCATGGTGTTCCAATCTGCCCGGGTTTCCTCACCTGGACTCCGGAGAGCAGCATCTGAAGCAGAGACCTGGATGCTTCGACTCGGTAGCCGTGAAACTCTTGATCAAGTAGGAGGCAGGTGCAGAAGGACACAGAAGGGGAAGGAAAATCCATCTAAGGGGGCCAAGTCGCTGAACGGCTTCTGCCACGAAGTGCCAGCGATCCACCTCTTCCGGAGTTCATTCAAAATGTATTCACAAAATTCTCATCAAAATCCAGGTTTTGGCCAGGGGTGGTGGCGCACGCCTTTTAATCCCAGCATGTGGCAGGCAGAGGCAGGCAGATCTCTATGAATTTGAGGCCAGCCTGATCTACAAAACAAGGCCAAAAACCAAAACAAAAACGAAACAGATTTTATGCAATAACTGCCAGGCTGTTCTTCTAGCTTTACAGAGAAATCATGTTAATATCATCTGAAGTCAGCTCATGCAAGCAAAAGAGAATTTCTCATCAGCTCTCACATCCCCCAGTCACAGGTTCACCCCGGAGACATTAAACTCACACACACCTCTTTCTTGCAGACACACCTCTGAGCTTTAGGTGGATCTCAAGGAGGCAATCTTGTGGGGAGGGGGTTAAAGGTGACTAGTACCTAAGCAAAGCATGTCCCACTGTGCACAGGCAGCTGGAGCACACAAGTCACCAAGCCTGGGACTTGGGGCTGGGGAGGCCAGAGGATCTGAAATACCACCCACGGGGAGAGTTAGCAGAACAGGAATACAGCAGAAGTCTGTACCTGCGTGTCTAAGCAGCGGTTAGCCAGGTGTGCAGGTGCCCCAGAGAAAGTCAAGTGACAACAAACACATGCCTGGGTGGACAGCAAATGGGATTTCGAAGTCCCCTGTCTTCTGCTCTGATTCTACTCCATATGCTCATCCCAGAGCCTTGCAAAGCCCAACCCTTCTCCCAAAGAGTCAGTCACCAGCGAGGTGATCCATGGTGGTGGTCAGCCTGGGTCTAAGTCTCAACACTGCCACCTACTGGCTTTGTCACCCACTGCAGGATTCCTAAACTCATTGAGCCTTGGTGTCCTGACCTGTAAAATGGGAGTGTGATTTCACACAGGAGCACAACTATCATGTCTAACCTGTTGTCTGGAATCGCATGATTCTGATACGCAGAAGCTATTGTGAGGACTGTGCCAGCAGACTCCATGTGTCTGCAGGAACCTCATACGTCCTTGGGGGGTGTTAGAACAGTACAACACCCCCTAAATACAGCATTATGCATTTATTCCCTGCTGTGAGCCAACAGGAAGCTTGGTGGTAGCAAAGTGGCCTAAAACAGACATAAAACCGAGTAGTAAGATTAGCTTCAAATTTTCCCATCTTTGCTCCAGGCACAAGAGCTGGTTAGGAGTGAGTCAGCTCAGGCAGAAGGGTAATGAGCTCTGGTGTGCTCTGCCCTGCTCCTCCAGTCACCGAGACCCAGGAAGGATGCTTGGCAGGGAATGCCTCAGCCTGTGCAGGAGGCCCTCAGACTGGTCTTTCAGCTGCCAGCCCTCACTTGACATGAAAGGGGCCGTGCTGCTGCGGCTGCTGCTGTTACTCCCCTCCTCCTCCCCCTCCTCTTCCTCTTCCCCCTCTTTCTCTTCCTCTGTGTGTTTCTGTGTTATTGTTGTTCAAGGCTAGCCTGAAACTCATGACCCCTCTACCCTGGCCTCCAGATGTGTGTCAGCCCCTACCCTGGCCT
This sequence comes from Peromyscus nudipes, assembly GCA_902168325.1. Classification (NCBI taxonomy): domain Eukaryota; kingdom Metazoa; phylum Chordata; class Mammalia; order Rodentia; family Cricetidae; genus Peromyscus; species Peromyscus nudipes. Next base: position 3,124 of record CABHPH010121153.1, on the reverse strand, counting down.
CCAGATGTGTGTCAGCCCCTACCCTGGCCTCCAGATGTGTGTCAGACCCTACCCTGACCTCCAGATGTGTGTCAGACCCTACCCTGACCTTGAGGACCCATTGCTGAACTTCAAAGGGAAAGCTGCTCAGAAGAGACTCACATCCTGGGTGGGCAGCACAGTGGTTCAGGTGTCTGCTCAGTAAACACTGACTATGTCCTAAGTCTAAGCTCTGGGCCAAAGTCAAAGACTTTGTATGTATGTGATAGGTCAATTTTCTTTCTTTAGTTGATTAAGGAAAGGACTTCTGATCCTTTTCTAATTCAGGAGATTGAGATGTAGCTCCCACCCACCTCTCCCTCACCTGTCTTCCACAAGCACACACATATGCACACTCACACACACACTCACATATGCACACTCACACACATGCACACTCACACATGAACATTCACACACACATGAACACACACACATGCACACTCACATACATTCACACTCATACTACACACTCACACACATGCACATTCACATACACATGCACACTTACACATGCACACTCACATACATTCACACTCACAAACACTCACACACATGCACACTCACAAACACTCACACACAAGTACAATCACACACATGCACACTCACACACATACAGATGGGCACACAGGCACACTCACACACACACACACACAAGATTGAGAACCCTCCTCTGCATGGTACTTTCTGGAAGGTCAAAGCCACCAATCCAGAATTATCCCAGGCTATGAAATTAGAGAGAAAATTTCCTATCATGCAGTGAAAAAGCTGCCTAGCAAGTCCCTCTTCTCAGCACCAGAACTGACCCTCCCCAGGTGACCATAGTGGGAAGATCCATCCCTAAACGGCGACTCTATTTCCCACACCCAGGGGCTGCGTAGAGGTGGGTCATCCCTATCCAGTAGACAAGAAGGAGAGATGCATGAAAGCTGCATCTCAATCTCCTGAATTATCAGAAAGAACAGGCAGCTCGTATCCTCATTCGATTTGAAAAATTTTGTGACACATCACATACACACAGAAAACAAATCATAAGATTTGTCTGGAGGAACTCTCCTCAAAGAATATAACAGATGACTTCCCCAAAGTATGCTTGTGTCTCACCCTACACACACCCCAGCTCCTGAAAGCCCCCATTGAGAGCGAGAGCATAGGAATGACCTTCTCCCCATCTTTTATGCTCCCCAAAAGGCTTCAAAGAGCTCTAATTGCATTCCACTTTCCCCCTACAGTCCCGGAAGGCCGTGTCCTGGTTAGTTTCATGTCAGCTTGACAGAAGCTGGCGTTTTCTGGGAAGGGGAATCTCAACTGAGAAAATGCCTCCATGAGATTTCCAGTAGGCAAATCTGTAGAACATTGTCTTAATTAATGGTTGATGTGGGAGGACCCAGCCCATGGGGATGGAGGGGCATCTGGGCAGGTGGTGCTTTTGGTCATGGTGTTTATCATGGCAATAGAAACCCTAAGTAAGACAAGCTACTTATCCCTTGCACAATCACCTAGGTCAGGGGCTTGGCATGTGCTGGATGGAGCGAAGAAAAAGACATAATTGCTGGGGACTTTAAGAATGGAGAGGGCCAGGAGGCGGTGGCTCATGCCTTTAATCCCAGCACTCAGAAGGCAGAGCCAGGCGGATCTCTGAGTTCGAGGCCAGCCCAGTCTACAGAACGAGATCCAGGACAGGCACCAAAACTACACAGAGAAACCTTGTCTGGAAAAAAATATATTTTTGAACACAGACTTTTTAGCTTTTTACCCTTGATAACATTGTAATTCAAAGCTAATATATATCTTCTCTTAAGCCAATATATATTTCTACCAACCCAGATACTGACAGGTAAAGAGAAGCTTAAAGAATGTGCATGACTCATGGACACATGTTCAGATTAAAATGCCAGCAGTATTAATGATTCATCATTAAGTGGCATCATCAATGAGCATGTGTGGATAATATAAATGTATTTCTCGGTTTATAGATTTTTAAGTCAAGGTATTGAAGACTGGAACCGCAAGACTTTTTCTAATTGGGTATTGTCACATCCAGGACAAGTGGTCCTGACTGTGGTGAGTTGATGCCACTTTGAATTATAAAGAGAGGAATTAGTATGTGGTTGCAGTGCTAAGAAAGTGAAAATATGAAAAATGAATTGCTATGAAGGGTACTGATACATCTTGGTTATTTTGAAATGTATTTAAAATTAAGATAAATGTGTTTATAGATACATAAATGATATAAACACAGTAAAATTATTATAGAAAATTGGTGGTTGATAAATTCATTCTATAATGAATGAACAGGTATTCATTCTATAATTCCTTCACCACCTTAAAGTTCAAAATCTTCAGTTTATAATATGAAATGAGAATAACCCATGAATTATTGTCACTCTATTGCACTGTACACATTTTTATTGTTATCATTAAAAGTTACTCCAAACTTGGTGGCTTAAAACTATTAAATTTGTTATCTTAAAGACCTGTGGGTTAGAAGAACAGTACAGGACTCCCTGCGAAAAATGAGTAATGTGAAGTAAATTCACTCTTATCCACTATACCTGAGAGGAACATGAAGAAACATTCTAAGAACAATTATGTGTTTTGAAGAAACAGAGGTCACAAGACTCTTGTCTTGTTTTCTTGGAATGTTCTCACAAGTGAATTCTCCTCACACAGCTCTGTTCCTGGAACATGCTCTGACATAAGTGTATAAGTGGAAAAATTTTAAATATGATCCATGGTATTCCCTCACCATGGATGTTCTCACTGGAGGCTGTAATTCATTAATCACCCTGAGGACCGTGGAAATCTTGACTGTTTAATTGTTTTTCCTGCCTACTTCCTAAGCCTCATTCTCCAGCCAATCATTGATCTGCTGTAGCCGGAAGTTTCTCTGGTCTCATCTGGCCCCACGGTCCCACAGCCACTTATAAAGTAATAATTCAGAGGCTTATATTAAATATAAACTGTATGGCCTATGGCTTCAAATTTTTGCTACTAGCTCTTTTATCTTAACCCATTTCTATTAATCTATATGTTGTCATACGGCCGTGGCGTTTCCAGTCTGCTGGCATCTTGTTGCTCCTTGGGTAGCAGCTCGTCTGTTCAA
>CABHPH010121152.1:0-20814 GCA_902168325.1 Peromyscus nudipes | reverse complement strand
TTTCTAGTTCCATCTATTTGCCTGCAAACCTCATGATGTCATTGTTTTTCTCTGCTGAGTAGTACTCCATTGTGTATATGTACCACATTTTCATTATCTTCAGTTGAGGGGCATCTAGGTTGTTTCCAGGTTCTGTCTATCACAAATAATGCTGCTATGAACATAGTTGAGCAAGTACCCTTGTGGTATGATTGAGCATTCCTTGGGTATATGCCCAAGAGTGGTATAGCTGGATCTTGAGGAAGATTGATTCCAATTTTCTGAGAAACCACTAGATTTCCAAAGTGGCTGTATAATTTTATATTTGCACCAGCAGTGTAAGAGTGTTCCCCTTGCTCCACATCCTCTCCAACATAAGCTGTCATCAGTGTTTTTGATCTTAGCCATTCTGACAGGTGTAAGTTGGTATCTCAGAGTCATTTTGATTTGCTTTTCCCTGATGACTAAGGATGTTGAGCAATTCCTTAAATGTCATTCGGCCATTTGAGATTCTTCTGTTGAGAATTCTCTGTTTAGCTCTATAGTTCATTTTTTAAATGGACTGTTAGGTATTTTAATGCCTAGTTTCTTGAGTTCTTTATATAATCTGGAGATCAGCCCTCTATTGGATGTGGGGTTGGTGAAGACATTTTCCCATTCTGTAGGTTATCACTTTGTCTTATTGACTGTGTCCTTTGCCCTACGAAAGTTTCTCAGTTTCAGGAGGTCCCATTGATTAATTGTTGCTCTCAGTGTCTGTGCTACTGGCGTTATATTTAGGAAATCTCCAATGCCAATGCGTTCAAGACTACTTCCTACTTTTTCTTCTATCAGATTCAGAGTAAATGGATTTATGTTGAGGTCATTGATCCACTTGGACTTAAGTTTTGTGCATGGTGACAGATATGGATCTATTTGCAATCTTCTACATGTTGACATCCAGTTATACCAGCACCATTTGTTGAAGATGCTTTCTTTTTTCCATGGTACAGTTTTGGCTTCTTTGTCAAAAATTAGGTGTTCATATGAGTGTGGATTAATGTCAGGGTCTTAAATCGATTCCATTGGTCCACATGATGGTTTTTATGCCAGTACCAAGCTGTTTTTATTACTGTAGCTCTATAGTAGAGCTTGAAGTCAGGGATCGTGATGCCTCCAGAGGTTGCTTTATTGTACAGGATTCTTTTAGATATCCAGGGTTTTTTGTTTTTCCATATGAAGTTGAGTATTGCCACTTCAAGGTCTTTGAAGAATTGTGTTGGGATTTTGATGGGGATTGGATTGAATCTGCAGATTGCTTTTGATAAGATTGCCATTTTTACTATGTTAATCCTACCTATCCAAGAGCATGGGAGATCTTTCCATTTTCTTATATAATCTAGCTGTTTTAATATTATTATTTAATCCTTCCAAGATTGTATACATGAATAAATACATCTTGATCTCAGCCCTCCTTCATTTTTGCACCATCACATCTCACTCCCAAAGGCATATCCTTGTTTTATAATTAATTACTTTATTAATGTTAGCTCACTATATCCAATTAGTGCTGCCCATATGCATATGTTATGGAGTATCCACGGGAACATAAATAACCTACCAGTGGCCACACACCTAGATAAAAGTTACTCTTTCCTCCCAAGTGCCTATCAACTCCCAATAACTCCTCAGGTATAGGTGAGACCCTGGGAGCCTGTCCCCAATCCATGATGGAATTTTTATTGACTTGTTCTTGTGCCAATCTTGTGTTAGTAACCAAAGCTGCCATGTGTTCATGTGTGCAAATCTATGTCATGTCCAGAGAACAGAATTTAAAAGCATTCCTTTCCATCTTCCAGCTCTTACATTATTTCTGACCCTTCTTCTATAATGGTCCCTGAGTCTTGGAAGAGGGTTGGAAATATATGACCTACCTATAGCTGAGTGTGCTCACAGTTGCCTATTTTCAGCACATTGCACAGTAATTGCTGCCCACTACAATAGGAAGATTCTCTGACTGAGGTTGAAAACAGCAGAAACCTATATGTACTTACAAATATTTTGAAGGAAGTTTGACAATATGACCATTTAGAAAACCAAGATCAATAGATTCTCCCCTAGGGCCTATGACTTCCCTGGCCATGGCTTTCAGCCATGCTTACAATATACTAGGCATGAATTATTCCTTTGGAGCCGGCCTCAAATGCAATAATGCAAGCAATTGTTTAATCACATAAATTGTCTGGCTTTTATTACATCAGTGGGAACATGCCTGGAAGGTCAGTACTGTAGCATGCAGAGTCTAATGCTGGGTAAGACCATTGATGACTTTCTCTCCCAGCAGCCTGCAGAGCATCTTCTATTACTATGAAAGCAAGTCACAGGGAGAGTTGCCTGATCAGCTTAATACCAATTTCTCTGTGTCCTGCAACTAAAGAGTGTGGTGACTCCAGCAATAAGATTTTATATTCTAATTTTAGCGGGCAATGAAGAACAATAGCAATAGCCTGCATTAATTTGGGTACCTCTGAAGCCTCACTGACCAATAACTCATAGGGAAGTGATCCTGAGACCCTGAGTGTGGCACTGAGATTTTTATTTGAAAATCGTGTCTACTGGGAGCTGCACTGTCCATTAATATGGGACTCTTTTGCTAAAACTCCTTTAAAAACATGCTTTATAATTAACTTACAAACTAATGAGTTTTCATAAAGCTTCTTCATATATAGTTAGTTTGGGTTAATTTATCTCCATCCATCCTGTTTCCCGTGTGCAGGTTTCCACTTAATCCATGAGCTCCCATTATTCTCCCCTGCTCTGTAAGATCACATATGTTTTCCTACCCTCTTTCTTGTATGTTTTTAATTTGATTGAAAGACCACAGGTTCCCAAGTGGCTTCTTCATGGACTTTTCCTTTTGTTTAAGCCTTTACCTGGCCCCTCATTTTCTCATGCCTATTTCTCCACTACCTGCTTGAACTATTGCTTCCAGTATTTCCCTTAACCTTCCATTTTCACCTATACCATCCCCTCTTTAAATGCATCCATCCTTATGCCATTTTTCCATTTCTAGTTTTCTAACTTCCGCATGTACTCCATATTAAACACCCAAAAATAAGGATTTGAAAGAAAGGCCCTCATATGAGAGAAATCTTATGGCATTTGTCTTTGGGGGCCTGAGTGACCTTATTCAATATAAAATGTCCAGGCCCAGAGAAACATGCTGCAGATACACAATGAAATAATACTCAGTTGTAAGGAAAATAATATTTGCAGGTTAATGCATGCACTAGCTTTAAAAAATAAATAGTATGTTTTAGATTGATTGTAAGATAGTAGGTTTCTATATGGATCATTAATACCCAATTCATTTGGTTACTCCTTCCAACACCCACACCTTGTCTAGCTTCATATGACCCCCACTAAAACCTTTCCTCTCACAGTATATCTCCTCTCTATTTTAATATTATCTAGTGCATATCACCTAATTTCTACTGCTGTGGGATGGTCTGTATGTCAAACATGTTGCTTATTGGTCAATGAATAAAACACTGATTGGCCAGTGGTCAGGCAGGAAGAAGTATAGGCGGGACAAAGAGGAGAGAATTCTGGGAAGTGGAAGGCAGAAGGAGATACTGCCAGCCGCCACCATGACAAACAGCATGTGAAGACGCCGGTAAGCCACAAGCCATGTGGCAAGGTATAGATTTATAGAAATGGATTAATTTAAGATATAAGGACAGTTAGCAAGAAGCCTGCCACGGCCATACAGTTTGAAAGCAATATAAGTCTCTGTGTTTACTTGGTTGGGTCTGAGCGGCTGTGGGACTGGCGGGTGAGAGAGATTTGTCCTGACTGTGGGCCCGGTAGGAAAACTCTAGCTACAAATGGCACCCAACGTGTTGGCAAGAGTTTCCACCTAAAACCTGAGAAAAAAGATACTAAAACGGAGCTAAAAACAGTTCCTAGTTGTCTCTCTCAAGTTAGCCGCAGCCTGCGTGTTTGAGTCACTATGGCGGGTTCCTGGCGTGTGCGCTCGACCTGCAGTATGGCGGGAATGAGGCGCCTGCAAGTGGCACATTAAACTGCGTGGTGGATTTAGCCTTTCCTAGTACAAAACAAAAAAAGAGGTTTTTGGGCTACACGCTGCTTTGATAGAAGCATAGACCCACGAAGGCTCCCAGAGCTGGTGGTAAAAGTATCACTGCCATGTTGGGAAGCTGAGGTGGGCAGAGCCAGCAGCCATAGTGCCGTTTCAGTCTTAGAATGCTGCAGTTTAAAGCAATAGGCTCAAGGTAATATAAAAAATAAGCCAAATAAAGATGGCTACCACACGGAGAATCTGGATTATGTTCTCTTTGATATTCGTAACTGAAGAAAAACATTTGATTGCAAAAGCTGTTGAGTTATGCCAAAATGTATATTTTAAAGGTACCTTGACATCAAAATTTTGGATGTAAGGATATGTTGCTTTGGAAAGGAAGCTCTGCTTTTGTTTCCACAGAAAGCCAGAGGCTATGGATTTATTCCAGATTAAGATACATCAGGTTTGACCAGCCAAGACCCCCTGAAAGGTCTCCGGTGACACCATGGCCCAGACGATCCAACATCCAGAATGGTTTGAAGGCAACTGGCTTAGATGATACACTCTCACGGACTACTCCATGATCCTAAAATTTTCTTTGTGTCCCCATAAGATACAGCGCCCCCCTCCAGCAGGAAGTAGTAAGAGAAGCTACGCCCAAATTCCCAAATTATATGTAATTTTACTATGTTAATGTCAAAATCTTCCTTTTTGAAAAAAAAGAAAAGGGGAAGTGCTGTGGGATGGTCTGTATGTCAAACATGTTGCTTATTGGTCAATGAATAAAACACTGATTGGCCAGCAATATAAGTCTCTTGTGTTTACTTGGTTGGGTCTGAGAGGCTGTGGGACTGGCGGGTGAGAGAGATTTGTCCTGACTGTGGGCCCGGTAGGAAAACTCTAGCTCTATGCTCTATTTCTACTTATAGCTCATTAAAATGCAAACTTCATATGTTTGAACTAATATCCTTTATCTGAAAGGCCTTTTTTGTTTTCATAATGTAAAGCATGTACTGCATGCCCCTCACATCATTTTTTTCTTTTATTGAAAATGGATTTTTCTCATATAATATGTTCTGATTATGGTTTCTCCTCCTTCCATCCTTCCATTTCAATCCCACCTTCCCTCTCATTCTGATCCCCCCCCTTTCTGTCTTTCACTGGAAAACAAATACGCTTGTAAGGAATAATAATAAAATAAAATAAAACAAAAACAAACAAGTATCAATAGGAGAAAACAAATAGAAAGAAGGAAAGGAGCACAAGAAAAGATACAAGAAACAGACACAGAGAACTACTCATATGTACACTCAGGAATCCAATAAAAATACAAAATTGCAAGTCATAATATAAATGCAAAAGACCTTTAGGGTAAAAAACAAAGGAGGAAAAATTATTAAGAAAGAAAGAAAGAGAGAAAGAAAGAAAGAAAGAAAGAAAGAAAGAAAGGAAAAAGAAAAAAAAGAAAAATTAAATTTAAAAAATAAAATAATTAGAAAAAGCCCTGATATAACATTATGAGACAAAAAAAAAAACCTCCAGAGATCCCTTTCAGTTTGTTTCCTGTTGGCCGTCTACTGCTGGGCATGTGGCCTACCTTTAAGAGTAGTTTGTTTCCCCAGTGAGGCTCTCTTGGATAAAACTAAAATTTTATTGGCAAGTGGTTTTCAATTGGAGATAACTTCTGGGTTAGGGATGGGGACATGTGTCCAATTTTCCTGTCAGCTGTAATGTAGACCCACACAGGCCCTGAGCATACTACCACAGTCTCTGTGAGTTCCTGTGTGCATCAGTCCTGTTGTGTTCAGAAGGCCTTATTTTCTTGGTGTCTTCCACCCACTTCAGCTCCTTTATTCTTTCTGCTTCCTCTTCTACAGGATTCTCTGAGTCGTAAGGGGAGTGATTTGGTAGAAATATCCCACATAGGGCTGAGTGTTCCAGTCTCTCCCAGTGTATTGTCTGGCTGTGGGTCTCTGAATTTGTTTTCATCTGCTGAAGAAGGAAGCTTTTCTGATGATGGCCAAGCAAGACATTGCGCTATGATTATAGCAGAATGTCATTAGGAGTCTCTTGTTGCTACATTCTACTAGCAGAACAGCAGTATTTGGTTTACTTCATGATCTCTGGGCTATCTAATCTCTGGTTCTCATGAGCAACATCCAGTATAGTTCCATCTCATGGAGTGGGCCATAAGTCAAATCATATATTGGTTGATTACACCCACAAGCTTTGTGCCACCAATGTATTAGCATATCTTGCAGGCAGATCAACACAGTAGATCAAAGAGTTTGTAGCTGGTTTGGTGTTTATGCATCTCCTTTGATAGCATGCAGAACAACTTCCAGTACCAAGAACATAGCCTGTATGAGTGTAGGCTCCAGGTAGGCACGAGCTCAACTTCTCAGCACTCAATTAGTTGTGTGGTTGTTATCCTCAGCTATGGGGCTTTGCTGACAGTTTATGGAGATTTCCTGGATGTTTTGCGCCTGGAGTTATTTATATTTAATCTTCTTGTTTGACTGAGCTATCCATTTCTTCTATCTTGTTTTTAATGACTGAGAGTTTTTGTTTGGCTGACCTGTCTATTGAAGCGAGTGAGGCATTGAACCACCTACTATCAGTGTGTGAGTGTCGATGTGATATGTGATTTAAGTTGTAGTACTGTTTCTTTACAAACTTGGGTCCCCTTGTGTTTGGAGCATAGATGTTAAGAATTGAAATGTCATCTTGGTGGATTTTTCCTATGTTGAGTATGTAGTGTCCTTCCCTATCTCTTCAGATTAATTTTGCTTTGAAGCCTATTTTGTCAGACATTAAAATGTCAATACTGGCTGGCTTCTTGGGTCCATTTGCTTGGAATATCCTTTTCCATCCCTTTATCCTGAGGTGATGTCTATCCTTGATGTTAAGGAGTGTTCCTTGAATGCAGCAGAAGAATGGATCCTGGTTTCACATCCATTCATTTAGTCTGCTGTGTCTTTTTCTTGGGGTAACTGAGACCATTGATGTTGAGAGTTATCAATGAGTATTACTTGTTGATTCCTGCTATTTTGTTGTGGTGGTGGTCCCTCTACATACTCCTTTTGATTTGCTGGTCTTGGTTTATTTAATGCTTGTGTTTTCTTGGATGTGGTTAACCTCTTCAGGTTGAAGTTCCCCCTCTAGTGCCTTCTTCCTGCAGGACTGGGTTTGTAGATAGATGCTGTTTAAATTTGTTATTACCATAGAATTTCTTATTTATTGTGATTGAAAGTTTTACTGGATATAGTAGTCTGGGCTGGCCTCTGTGGTCTTTTGGAGTTTGTAGATCATCTAGATATTCATGCCCTTCTAGCTTATAGAGACTCTATTGAAAAGTCAGGTGTTATTCCAATAGGTTTGTTTTTACATGTTACTTCATCTTTTCCCCTGCAGCTTTTAATATTATTTCATTGTTCTTTACACTTAGTGTTTTGATAATTATGTGCTGAGGGTTATTTATTTTCTCCTACAGTCTATATGGTGTACTATATGCTTGTACTTTGATGGGCATCTCCATCTGTAGTTTAGGGAAATTTTATTTTATGATTTTGTTGAATATATTTTCTGTACCTTTGACCTCAGTTTCTTTTCCTTTCTCTATTCCTAATAGTCATAGATTTGGTCTTTTCATAGTGTCCCAGATTTTCTAGGTGTTTTGTGCCTGCTGGTTTTTTTTTCTTTTAGTTTTAACCCATTCTTTGACCACGCAAGCCATTTCTTCTATATTGTCTTCAGTGACTAAGATTTTCTCTTACATCTCAAGTATTATGTTGGTGAGATTTGCCTCTGAAGTTCCTGTTCAAGTTCCTAAAATTTTAACTTCTCCATTTCCTTAATTAGGGTTTTCTTTATTGATTCTGTTTCCATTTTCATGCCTTGAACTATTTTATTCATTTCCTTATACTGTTTGTTTGTGTTTTCATAGTTTTCTTTAAGGAATTTAGCCATTTCTTCTTTAAGTATGGATACCATATTCTTTTTCCTAAAATTTTAACTTCTCCATTTCCTTAATTAGGGTTTTCTTTATTGATTCTGTTTCCATTTTCATGCCTTGAACTATTTTATTCATTTCCTTACACTGTTTGTTTGTGTTTTCATAGTTTTCTTTAAGGAATTTAGCCATTTCTTCTTTAAGTATGGATACCATATTCATAAAGACAATTTTAAGGACCTTGTCTTATGTTTCATCTACATTTATTTTCTCATAGCCTAATATAGTAGTGTTGCTGGGCTCCAGTCTCCACTGGAGCCATGAATTGTCATGGCTGTTATTGATTGTGTTTTTATGCTGGTATCTAGGCATCTGTGTTTGCAAAGACTGTACTCTTAGGTACAAATATCTACTTTTGTCTTTTTTGTTTTGTCCTTGATTCCTGTTGCTGTCTCTGGTTTCTAGGAGGCTGTGGCTGTATTACCTGGTAGGGAATTCTGCAATCCCACCAGTGTGGCCACTGAAAGTTCCAGGCAGAATGTGTTTTTAGGTATTGGGAGCTGACACTTAGGAGTGGGGATGCACTAGATGGGGAGACTTAAGGGGGGTCCACAGGAGGCAGGAAAGCAGGGTGTTCCACACAGATGTGCTTATTTCCCTGGGGATGGGGGCAAGCAGTGAGGAGAGACCACAGCAGGGGTCTGTATAGAGCTGCGGATAGACTGGGTGTTGGATTTGGAGGAGAGGAGAGAGAGTAAACATTTCAGGCTGCCTACCTGCTTTGCTGGTCATTCTGCTCTTGCAGACTTGGCTCATGGGTTGCCAAGGCTTGCCTACTGGAGTTTGTGCCTAGGATAATAGGGTGAGTGGGGAAGAAGGTTGGAAAAGAAGATCTGTGTGACTGGCTGAAGATTGGGGCAAAGAGGAAGGGGAGGCCACTGCAAAGCGGTCTGCTACAGAGCTGGGATAAGACTTGAGGATTGATTGGATTTGGCGGAGAGGAGGAAGAGGTCAAGATCCACAGTTAGGCTACCAGCTTCCCTGGCTTGTGTGGCCTGCCCTCCCATTAGCTTTCTACATTTAATGCCATTCACTCAACTTACTTAAGCCATGCTTACATTTTGTAAAATTTTGTTTATTGGTTTCCCATTAGCATTTCCAAACTGAGAAAGTGATATCTGTTATTACAGATATTCTTCTTTCTTGTTCAGTCTTAGAGTTCTAGTATCCACTGCCATGGTGAATCCACAGTAGTGCTCAGATCCATCAGGATTCCATCTATCAATTCTGTATTCTCATCTCTAAGATATGCTATGTTTTGCTTCTAAGACCTATATAGTGTCTGTGCCTTTCTCTAGATCAGTGGCTCTCATCATTCATAATGCTGCAACCCTTTAATACAGTTCCTCATGTTGTGGTGACCCCCAACCATAAAACTATTGCTACTTCATAACTGCAGTTTTGCTACTGTTATGAATTGCAAAGCAAATATTTGATATGCAGAATATCTGATATGTGATACCTGTGAAATGATAATTCAATTCCCAGAGGGGTCTCTCTCTACACATAGGTTAAGAACCATTGCTTTAGAGAACCTTGAGCTACTGGACCTTCCAGGGAATTAGTACCATGTACAAGTTTACACAGCTATTCTGAATAGGTATTAGCCAAAGATCTACATAAAAGAATATTGAAGTATATCTTACATTTCACCACTAATACTGCTTTTATATTAAACAAAAACTTGAATAGAAGTTCTTTTTCAGAATTTGCCTCTCAGTTCTGTCAACCTAAGACTGTCCCATAAATGTTTATTGAATGAGTAAATAGCCCTTTGTCATCAAACTTTCTTGCCAAACTGTTTTGGTAACTCATATTTTATGTCTTCTTTCAAAGCCCATTTTTCCTGCACTTAGATTAAAGTTACAAAATAGTTTCTTGTATAGCATAGTTTATGTAACCAATTGTTTTTCTGCTGATTAAGTGTTGTGCTATATAGAGAAATTTCTTGTGCGCTATGCTGTGAAGATTTGTTGGATGGTTTGCTGGTCATTTAGTGAGAAGCATTCAAACCCAGAAACTAGTTGTTATTCCCAAGGCTGCTGTCTACATAAACCTGGTTATCATTCAAATCCATCTTTTTCCTCTATATTGGCAGATATATGTTCCTCCAAAACTTCCACTTGAAATTACTAATGTTCTGGTGCCTGGATGATATTGTATATAAGACAAATTGCTATACGGATTTATTAATAAAAAAAGAGCCAAATATTGGGGTGTGAATGATCAGAGAAACAAAACAAGCCACAGCCAACCTCACCTAGCCAACTCCTCAGCTGATCTTGTTTCCACGAAACCTCAGACTGAAAACCTCTAAGTCCTTACCCCTGAGGGTCTCTGTTGAACTGCTTAAAAGGCTTCTAGTTCCTGGTCCTCACATCTTATGTACACCTTTCTGCTTCCTGCCATCACTTCCTGGGATTAAAGGCATGTGTCCTTCCCAAGCAAAGACATGAGATCTCAAGTGTTGGGATTAAGGTGTGTGCCACCACTGCCTGGTTCTGTTTCCAGTGTGGCCTTGAACTCACAGAGATCCAGGTGAATCTCTACCTCCAGGGTGACAGGATTAAAGGTGTGTGCCACCACTGTCTGGCCTCTATGTCTAATCTAGTGGCCGTTTTGTTCTCTGATCCCCAGATAAGTTTTATTTGTTACAGCACAAATAAAATATCACCACAACTGTATTTGTGTAAATGATTAGCAAAAGGCTAATTTGTTTCTTGTTAGACTCTCTGTCCCCTTGGAAATAGTTTTGTCTCGTCACAATTTCTCCCTCTCTATTCCGACCACCATCGTCAGTACTTTACTGTAACTGAACAATTAGCAACTTCAAATACAATATTATTACCCCCCTTTAAAGCCCTTGCTATGTAGATTTCTTTATAGGAGAGAATCTTTATTTCTTCTTTTTAATGCTCTTTTTAGTAATTGCCCCTCAATACCTTCCTTCAGCCTTATTTTCTCACTCCTAAACTTTCTAAACATTTATTACAATTCCCACTTAGATTAAATTTTTCCCTTTCTCAATTATGCTTTGTTCTTTTATCATCTTTGCTTTACAAAGTTTTTATATGGAAAAATCTGGAACATGGTGTAGCATGAGTCTTAAAATTTCTTATTAATAAAATCAAACCTGAGCCAGGTATTGGGGTAAATGCTGGAAGGTCAGAGAAATAGAACAAGCCACAGCTATCTCACCTTGTCGGATCCTCAGCTGGTCTTGCTTCCTCAGACTGGAAGCCTCTATGTCCTCATATCCGAATGACTCTCAGATGAACTGCTGCTAGAAGCCTGAATGCTTAACCAGGCCAAATGCTTCTCCAGGCCAAATGCTTCTCCAGGCTAAATGCCTCTCCAGGGCAAATGCCTCTCCAGGGCAAATGCCTCTAGTTTCTGGTCCTCACGCTTTATATACCTTTCTGCTTTCTACCACCACTCCCTGGGATTAAAGGTGTGGCTTTCTGGGATTAAAGGCGTGGGTCACCACGCCTGGCTGTTTCCCATGTGGCCTTGAACTCACAGAGATCCAGAGGGATTTCTGTCTCTGGAATGCTAGGATTAAAGGCGTGTGCTACTACTGCCTAACCTCTGTTTAATATTGTGGCTGTCCTGTTCTCTGACCCCAGATAAGTTTATTAGCATACAATATTTTGGGGAACACAATACCACCACATTTCCTCTCTTTTTGTCTAAAATTAAAAAAGCTTATAACTAATACAAGAAAAACTATCCAGTAAGTATATACAATACATATAGTCAAGATTACATTAACAATGTCTAGTCCATTAACATTTGACAGATCCAGACAAAGAACTCCATTATATATTAACAATGTCCAGTCCAGTAACATTTGACAAATTCAGACAAAAAATTTTCATTACTTATCTTATAGAA
Organism: Peromyscus nudipes; assembly: GCA_902168325.1. NCBI lineage: Eukaryota > Metazoa > Chordata > Mammalia > Rodentia > Cricetidae > Peromyscus > Peromyscus nudipes. The sequence continues at coordinate 8,866 of CABHPH010121152.1, read as the reverse complement.
AACAAGTAGTTCCTTTTTAAAAGTAGATTCCATAATCTCCCTTGTCATCTTATCATATCCAACATGGTTCACATTTCAGTTCTAATACCTCTTCAGTAAGACTTAAAAACAACTTATATCACATATATCACACAGTTTATTCCCTTTGGCTAACTCCCATTTTATCTATCCATACCATTTGTAGGTACCATGCCTTTTGCTCGAATTCTACTCCAACTCCTAAGTGCTTACATCCCCACCTTCTGAGTGTGCTGCTACTAGCAGCTAGCAGGACTTTGATAATCTCAACTTGTCTGCAAAGAGCTATTTCACCCAAAGTTAAGTCTCCTTTTCTCCATTTGGGAGTTCCTGAAGTGCTGTCTCGGTGCTCCCTATAAAATCTGTTGAAGCCATTGTTAAAATGAGAGCAAAGTAAGCCTTCCCTATGCCAAACTCCTCTTTTATTCCTTCCTCCAGAAGTGTTACACAAAGGAGCTTTCCTTAATATGCTTCCTAGTTAATGAAGCTAACCAGAGACTGCATCCTAACAAAATGATCCTACAAAATAACCATTATCATCAAATTGAATATTCATTTTTCTTCATTGCCTTCTATACTTAACTGTGAACGTATTAGAATAGTATCAGAGATTCATTTTTATTTCTTAAATATTTGGTGTAGGTTGTAATACAATAGTTCCATAAATACTTTTCATATTAATGAGAAGATGGATACTCCTTCATTTTGACTAATTGGATAAGAAAGTAAGTCTTATCCATTTTCCTTATCATTTTTTGGCCTTTGTAATATCATTAACAGAAAAATACAGACTTGATATTAGTTTATGACAAAGTCTATAATATATCACACTTATTCTTTTTTCCTCTTAAATAGAAGTAACCCAATAGCATTGAGTTGCTCACACAAGATTAAAATAAATGGACTATATAAAATAAAATTTAAAAATCCACATGAGAAAAGTAGTTTTTCTTCCAAAAGAATGAAATATGCAAGTATCTCAGTAATTTCTTTTGAAATTAAACTTTTTTATTAAAAATCTTTTATTCATTTTACATACCAACCACAGATCTCCCTCTCATCCCTCCTCCCACTCCCCCCATCACCTGCCTAACCACTAGACCCACCCTTCATCCCCTCTTCCAAAAGAGTAAGTTCTGCCATGGGGGGACAGCAAAGCCTGGTACATTCAGTGGAAGCAGGACCAAACCCTTCCCCCTACCTCAAGGGTGAACAAGGTGTCCAACCATAGATAATGGGATCCAGAAAGCCAGCCCATGCATCAGGGATAGATCCTGATCACACTGCCAGGGGCTCCTCAAACAGACCCAGCTACACAACTATCTCCCTTCTGTAGAGGGTCTAGTCCAGTCTCATGCAGGTTCCACAGCTGTCAGTCTAAAGTTTGTGAGTTCATATGAGCTTTGTTCAGTTGTCTCTGTAGATTTCCCCATCATGATCTTGACCCCCCTCTTGCTCATATAATCACTCTTCCCTCTCTTCAACTGGACTCCCAGAGCTTGACCTGATACTTGATTGTGGATCTCTGCCTCTGCTTTCATCAGTTCCTGGATGAAGGCTGCTCTGTGATGACAGTTAGGGTATTTACCAATTTGATTACCAGGGTAGGCCAGTTCAGGCACCCTCTCCACTATTGCTAGTAGTCTAAGGTGGGGTCATCCTTGTGGATTCCTGGGAACATCCCTATCTCCAGGTTTCTCCCTTACCCCATAGTTGAGTATTGTTCTTTCCAGGTCTGTGAAGAACTGTGTTGGGATTTTGATGGGGATTGCATTGAATCTATAGATTGCTTTTGGTAAGGTTGCAATTTTTATTATGCTGGTTCTAACTATCTATGAGCATGGGAAATCTTTTCATTTTCTGATATCTTCTTCAATTTCATTCTTCAAGGACTTAAAGTTGTTGTCATACAGGTCTTTCATGTGCTTAGTTAGAGTTACCCCAAAGTACTTTATATTATTTACAGCTATTGTAAAGGGTGATGGTTCTCTGATTTCTTTCTTAGCCCATTTATCATTTGTATATAGGAAGGCTACTGTTTTTTATTTTTTATTTTTTGAGTTAATCTTGTATCCCACCACATTACTCAAGGTGTTTATCAGTTGTAGGAGCTCCCTGGTAGAATTTTTGAGGTCACTTATATAGACTATCATATCATCTGCAAATAGCAAAAATTTGACTTCTTCCTTTCTCATTTGTATCCCCTTGATCTCTTTATGTTGTCTTATTGCTATAGCTAGAACTTTGAGTACTATATTGAATGGATATAAGAAGAGTGGACAGCCTTGTATTGATCATGATTTTAGTGGAATCACTTTGAGTTTCTCTCCATTTAATTTGATGTTGGCTGTTGGCCTGCTGTAAACTGCCTTTATTATGTTTAGGTGTGTACCTTGTATTCCTTCTCTCTCCAAGACCTTTATCATGAAGGAATGTTGGGTTTTGTTAAAGGCTTTTTCAGCATCTAATGAGATGGTCATGTATTTTTTCTTTGTTTCAGTTTGTTTATATGATGGATTACATTGATAGATTTTTGTATGTTGAATCATCTCTGCATCTCTGGGATAAAGACAACTTGATTGTGGTGGATGATTTTTTATGTGTTTTTGGATTCAGTTTGCCAATATGATGTTAAGTATTTTTGCATCAATGTTCATGAGGGACATTGGTCTGTAATTCTCTTTCTATGTTGCATCTTTGCGTCGTTTGTGTATCAGGATAACTGTAGCCTCATAGAAAGAGTTTGGCAGTGTTCCTCCTGTTTTGATTGTGTGGAACAGTTTGAGGAGTATTGGTATTAGCTCTTCTTTGAAATTCTGGTAGAATTCTGCACTGAAACAATCTGTCACTGGGCTTTTTTTGGTTGGGAGACTTTTAATGACTGTTTCTATTTCCATAGGGGTTATAGGTCTTTTTAAATTGTTTTTCTGGTCTTGATTTAATTTATGTATATGATACCTATCAAGAAAATTGTCCATTTCTTTTAGATTTTTCAATTTTGTGGAGTACAGGTTTTTGAAGTATGACCTGATGATTCTCTGGATTTCCTCATTGTCAGTTGTTATGTCTCTCTTTTCACTTCTGATTTTGTTAATTTGGATGCTCTCTCTCTCTCTCTCTGCCTTTTGGTTAGCCTGGATAAGGGCTTGTCTATCTTGTTGATTTTCTCAAAGAACCAGCTCTTTGTTTCATTGATTCTTTGTACTGTTCTCTTTGTTTCTATTTTATTGATTTCAGACCTCAATTTGATTATTTCCTGGTGTCTACTACTGCTGGGTGAGTTTGTTTCTTTTTCTTCTAGAGCTTTCAGGTGTGCTATTAAGTCACTAGTGTGAGATTTCTCCACCTTCTTTATGTAGGCATCCAGTGTTATTATTGCCTCTATTTCAATTTTCTAGTCTTGAACTGTTTCCTTCACCTGTTTGAATGTTTTTTCTTAGCTTTCTTTAGGTAATTTACTGATTTCTTCCCATTTTTTGCTTGTCTTTTCCTCAATTTGTTTAAGGAAATTTTTCATTTCCTCTTTAAGGACCTCTATCATCTTTATAAAGTTATTTTTAAGGTCATTTTCTTCTGCATTGGGATGTTCAGGTCTAGCTGGTGTAGAACCACTAGGTTCTGGTGGTGCCATATTGTTTGTTCTTTATGATGTTGAATGTATTCTTACACTGCCATTTACCCATCTGGCTTTGGGATAATTATAGGAACAATTGTTGAATCTTGTGGTATCTTTGTTGGGTGGGTCTTTTGTTCCTTTATTGTCTATTTCCTTTATTGTCTTTTGGCCTGAATGGCCAATGGTTCTGATGATTGACTGTTTGTTGAGTATGGTTGTCTCAGCTGAGGATTATGGGGATTTGGGTGCCTAGATTCAGCATATTGTCCAGTTCTTCTGGCTGGTGTGGGCCTTACATGTACTTATGGAGTCTGTTCTTCCAACTGGTATAGGTTGTGTCAGGAGCTATGCAGTCAGTTCTTCCAACTGGTATAGGTTTTGCCTGTGCCTGTTCTTACAACCGGTGTGGGTGGCACTTGTACCTATAGGATCTGCTGCTGTTACTGGAGAGGGCTGTTCATGGGGAGGCTCTTCTTTAATTGGTGCAGGTAGTGCTTGTGCCTCTAGGGGCTGCTGATGTTGTGGAGGGTGGGGTAGTTGGCCAGGGGGAAGATGATGGTTTCAATGGGTTTGGGGAGAGTAGTGGGTCTTGTAGGTCACAGAGTACAGTGGGTGGCAGTGGTGGTGGAGCAACTGCTGGCCTGCTGCTGGGGCTGAGATGAGAGGAAGAGGGGCACAGGATGTGCCCTGGGGATTAGGGGCTCAAGATTGGGACAGTTTATCTGGGATATCAGTCACTCACCTCTTCTTCCAATTGGTGCAGGAAACAATTATTTAAAAAAAAACTTATGATTCTGACTTAAACCTTCTCTTTTCTTAGAATAACTGGAATGATTTGTTTTTCCTGCTAAAAATCCTGACTTATATAAACGCAAATTATAAATACTTCATGGGAGCAGTTCCTCCCCACTGCCTGTTGTCTTTGAGGTTTGGAGTGTAAATCTCATACTGGTGAGGTATTTACAATGAATAACCACAACCACCTACTTATTAAATGTCAATATTGCCAGAGATGGAATTAAATAGAGCTTTCCCCTAAATCTTGAGCTAAAAAGTGTTTTTGCTATCTAGCCTTTGGTGCTAAAGCGTGTTTCCAGAAGTACTTTCTCCATTTTTTTTTAGCATCTGTTGAAAATTTCACTGAATTTTGATCTAATGGGTAGTATTCAAGACTGGACATTACATTTTTGGTTTAGTTTTCCATTTAAGAATTGTTTATACTTCACTTCTGATTAAAATAATCTACTACTTTCTGATTTACTTTTTTTTTTTTTGTCATGGAGTTCCCTGCATGTTTCTGAATGGATTTCTTTCAGTTCAGTACTTTATTTCTCCCACTATTTTCTATGTGTGCTTAAGTATCTCAGAGTCCTACTGTTAAAAAATATGATATGTACTGTAGTCTTTCCAAATCCCATATAGCTCTTGGATTTATGTGTAGAAATGTGGCTGAATTGGGCAAAACTCTAAATTCAGAGGATTGGGCTACCTAAAGCTTGCCTCTATGGCATTTGATGAATTACGCTTGAATGTTTGCACAATTCCTTCTAATACACACCCACATCAACTAGAGTTATCTATTGATATGGCTGGGAGGAAATCATAAAATGTTATATACAGTGTCTTGTTCTGTTCCTGGGAGGATCTCTTTAAAATGTTACCATTGACATTTAAATCATGTTTGTATGTAAAACTATATTATTATATTACTAGTTATTATTTTATATTTTTGAAGTTCTTTATGATAATGTTTTACTATATCTCACAATTGTCCTATTATATACAAAATTGATATTATATTATCTGTTCTCTGTTTTCTTTTGGGAGAGGTAAAAATCAGGCAGTTTATAATTTGTCAGATGGTATCAAGTGAGTCAGTGGCAAAATGGGATTTGAAATCCCAGTGTCTATGTCCCTGATCAGCTATTATTTCTGTTCAACTCAGATAAATGTAACATTCTCCTATTTATTGTTTAGTCTATCACTTTTACTTCAACAAAAATCCAATTAAATTCTTCAGTTTTATGTCTCCTTTCTCTCATACTGATTAGTTCTTTTGGTTTACATAATTTTATCATAGGCATTGGGAAATGACTTGCCTAATACAAGAATGATGTATTAAATATACCTCTCTCTTTTTCTTTTTGATTTTACTTTGTAAAACTAGCTGTGAGAATATGTAATCTTTGATTAAGTGAAATTATTAGGCTATATTTGATGTGTAATCATTTGGTTAGTGGTTGAATCATTCCACTCTACACATAAACTCCTTAAGTAGGAAATTAAACAACACAAAATAGCTTCTGAAAGTCCCTGAAACTGACCAGATTCACTAAGCCCATCCCTGCCAGAGTAAACAATACAAGTTTAGAGTCCCTGATGCAGAGCTGAACTGCAAAGAAAACTCAGATAAGCCAAGCTGTAATGAAAACTCTGAGGCCAGACCAGCTGCCTATAAGAAACAGAAACACACTGAGGTGACTGGAAGAGATTTATAACAACTGAGTTACTGAGAAAGGACACCCTTCTACCTGTTGAGCTTCTTGCAGGCTATGTATTATGCTGTAGGTTCCCAGCCCTTGTGAGCTGTGACAAGTGCTAGAGTGGGCTTTGATGATGCAGCAGCTGCTGTCTTTGAGTCGTTTCTGCTCTTGTAAATAACCTCTTACCCCTATTCTTGTAAGTAACCCCAAGTAAAACATATTGGTTCAACAAGTTGGACTTTGGTGGTATCCATACTTTAGTCTGTCATGGATCTCTGCTTGGGGTGAGTTGATGTGTGTGTGTGTTGCATCTCCCCAGGAAAAGTTTTGTTCCAACAATGTTAATCAAGTTAAATCATAAATTTTTGATCTTATATTCACATATTTGATTTTATAAATACTCAATATTATGATTTTTTATTACTAACTAGATTGGATTAGGAACTGTTTAGGTCATCTAGAAGCATGCCTTTGGATTTATCTGTGAGAGTTTCTCTGGATAGATTTAGCTGAAAAGGAAAGACCCTCCCTAATTATGATCAGCACCATCCTATATTCATGGGCCTGGACTAAGTACAAATAGGAAAATTAGAAAACACACTGAATGTTAAAAGTACAACTCTCCCTGATTCTTGGCCATGAATGCAATGTGACCAGACCTCCTTCCCTTACTGTCATGCTTTACCCACCATGGAGGACTTTATCCCATCAAACCATGAACCAAAATAAATCATGCATCCTTAAAGTTGTTTTTTTTTTTTCAGATATTTGGCAAAAACAATGAAAAAAGTAACTAATGCATTAATATTTTTGATGGTATGATTTGACTGTACATTTATGGAAGCCAGGGATTGTGGTTCTTAGTATTGGAGAGAATATAGAATAACAACAAAAGTTCTTTATTTTAAACTGTTGCTTCTCTCATATAAGGTACATGAACTTGGATCAAAATTTATCCTCTTCACTCTTGTATTTCTATTCTAAAAACAATGGTCTTTACTTCATACAACTCAATGAAAATAAACCAAAGAAAAATAGATTGAATCTACACAACTGCCATATTAATAGTCAGTAATTATCAATCTGTATCATTCTCATTTTCTAGTTGCTTTTGTAGATTCATACTGTTGGTACAGAACTCATTACTCATGAAGGGTAGTCAATTAATACCATGCATTGGTGAATTTTATGTATAATAAACATGAGCAAACTTGACCATAGAGTCATTTCCTTTCACTGAGTGCTATAGTTATGAAACAGGTAGATATGCTTTAATTTTTAAGAATAAAAAACTCATTTTAGTTCATTAGTAACTTGAAGATACTACGTATTTGTTTTTTTACAAAAGAGAAACCATGCCTAGTGCAGGAAACAGAGCTAACTACTCAGTGCTAGTGAAGTCATGATTATTGGAAGAGAATCTAGCACCACTAATTTACTAAAACAGCATAAGTTGTGGAGCTTAGTGCAAGTGGATACATTTTCAAAATACTCCTTTACCTAAGGCTCAGGGAACACTGTGCAAGAGGGGGCTGAAAGATTGTAAGAACCAAAGGATCAGGGAATTTGCTGTTAGGTTGTGCCACCTAGAAATGTCAGAAGTTACACCCATAATATCTCACCAACATGTCTCCCCAAATGGGAGCTGAACAAGGACGACACCAAGAGACATGCTAAAGGAGTCAGAGCAAAAGCCCATGAGGCCTCAACCCTATGCAAAGAACTACAGGGAACCGGGAAAAGCTGTGAGAAGGAGAGGTTTTCTCCTCCAGAGGAGGACACATTAATTCATTGTCTAGTGACAAATTGTCAGTCTTGTTAACACACATACAGTTAGTGAAAAAAGAGGCCATGAAGTTGAAAGATAGTGGGAAGGGACGTATGCGAGGACTTAGAGGGATGAAAGAGAAGGGAGAAGTAATTATATTATAATCTCAAAAATAAAATTTAAAAATTAAAAAAGTAAATATATATAAAAGCCACTTATATTTAAAAGTGTTACCAAAAAGTGATTTTTCATTAATGTTTATAGGGGGATTGTGAAAAATAAACATGAATCCTTTTATAATGCCATAAATTCATTGTGACTAATAAAACAGATGCTACACTAGGAATTCAACACAGGAAAGTTAATATAGGGAATTAGAGATACAAGTATTAAAGATCTGAGACAAAACTAAAATACTCATGTAACTCCAAAATAATTATGCAGTGAATTTATTATCTGTAACTCTGAGAATATGAAAATGAAGAGGTTAAGAACAATACCCTAAGACAGTAGTTCTCAACCTGTGGATTGTGACCCCTTTTCACAGGGGACATCTAATACCATGGGAAATGCTGTGGGATGTTCTGTATGACAAATATGTTAATAAATAAAGCACTGATTGGCCGGTAGCCAGACAGGAAGTATAGGCGGGACTAACAGAGAGAAAAATTGAGGGACAGGAAGGTGAAGGGAAAGACTGCCAGTCACCGCCAGGACAAGCAGCATGTAAAGATGCCGGTAAGCCACTAGCCACGTGGCAAGGTATAGATTTATAGAAATGGGTTAGTTTAAGATATAAGAACAGTTAGCAAGAAGCCTGCCACGGCCATACAGTTTATAAGTAATATAAGCGTCTGAGTGATTATTTTATACGTGGGTTGTGGAACTGCGGGGTTTGGTGGGACCTGGAGAGAAGCTCTCCAGCAACAGGAAAACATAGATACTTATTTGCATTACAATTTACAACAGTAGCAAAATTAT
>CABHPH010121150.1:0-12025 GCA_902168325.1 Peromyscus nudipes | reverse complement strand
AAAAAAAAAATGACTTAAACAGACTCGAAACAAGCAAGGAGCTGAAAGCTGTATCCCAACAAAGAAAAACACAGATTTGACTGCTGAAGATTCCTTGCTGAAGTCTACCAAACCTTAGTTAGCATTGATGTACCTTAAACTCATCCATAAAATAAAAAAGGAAAGAGCACTACCAGACACGTTCTAAGCCAAGATCACCTTGATACTCAAGACATATGAGGACATAATCAGAACAGAAAACTATAGAGTAAAACTTCTCAACACAATGGCTGTAAACGGAATTCAAGACCAAATTAGCATCATGATCAAATTGATTTCATTCCAGCTATTCAGAGATGGTTCAGTATATACAAACCAATGAATGTAACACAGCACATAATATTGAGTGCAGAAATCACATGGTTATCTAAATAAATGTAGAAAAGGCTTTTGACAATATCCCTTCATGATGAAAATAAGTTCAATATTTCTTCATGATGAAATCACTAAAGACATTAGGAAAGAAGGAACATACCTCAACATATAAAGCTGTATAAAATAAACCTGTGGCCATTATACTAAATAAAAGCATGTCCTCTAAGATTGAAACAAAAATCTCTACTGTCTGTACTCTTATTTAATACAGTGCTAAATATCTTTATTATATCCATATTATAAGAGAAAGAAATCAATTCTATATAAAAAGGAAAAAATAGTCAAATTATTTCCATTTGCAAAAAACAGGAGCCTATAGTTAAAAGACCTGAGAGATTCAGTCAGGAAACTGTTAGATCTGAGAAATACTTTGGGCAAAGAAGCAGGATACTTTGTTAACATGCATGAATCAATAGCTTTCCTACCTAAAAATAAAGAACTTAAGAAGCCCAGGTTAGGGGAAGGATCCCATTCACAATAGCCTCAAAGGATCAAATACCTAAGAATAAACCTAACCAAAAATTTAAAAGACTTCTACAATGAAAAAAGTAGGAGAGGACCCAGAAATAGGCTCACGTAAGCCACAGCCACCTAATATGGACAAATATATACATACTGGGGAAAAAAACCAGCCTCTTCAATAAATGGTGTAGGCAAATTGGAGATCCACATACTGAAAAATTCAGCCAGACCTGTATCTCTTACAGTGTACAGAAATCAAATAGAGCAAAGGTCTTAAGGAAACAGCTGAAATTCTAAAACTGCTACAAGAAAACACAGGAGAAAGGCTTAAAGATACAGGCATAGGCAAGGATTGTCCAAAAAGGACCTCAGCAGCTCTATATATGATTGTTAATAATTGACAAATGGTACTGCATGAAATTAAAATCTCTCCACACAGCAGACAAAAACAGCAGAGTGAAGAGAACATTTAGACCGGGAGAAAATCTTTATCATCTACACATCTGACAGGGGATTAATATCTAGACAGTAAAATGTTCTGGGAAAGTGTATTAATAATAGCCAAGGCAATCTGAAGTCCATGAATATAAAAATGATGGATATATTGTGGTATATTCATACAGGAGAATATTGTTCAACAGTAAAGAGAAATTAAGTATTGACAGATATGGGGGCATGATGAATTTCAAAATTACTGGAAACCAGACACAAATGTGTATATGCTATGTGACCACACTGAGATGTAGTCTGTGAACAGGCAAAAATAATTTAAATTGATAGAAGCCAGTACGCGGTTACAGTAAGTTAATGCTAGTTGAGAAACAGATTTGAAAAGGACCCAAGAGAACTCTGGGTGATGTAAATCTTTCGTGTATTAAGGAGTTAGCTAAACAAATGTACACAACTGTCAGAATTCTTAGAAGTCAGTTTTCTATATCTAAATATTTTATTATCTATGTTGCTGCATTCACAAAAGAAGCCATTGAAAAGCATTGTAGATTCTGTGACAGATAAATGCCTATACATTTAACAAAAACTTTTAGATGGTAACAGGATAGCATTTCTCAATGTAAGAACTCGGGACTAAGTTAGTTGAATTTAAATGTCACTGTTAAACATATGTCTGTGGATAGCTCAAGAACCTTCTAAAAAAAAAGCTTGATCTAATTCCTTGACATTTCCTATATACCAACTTTATTTTGACATGCATTCTCTATGGATAATCAAAACAGAATATTTAGCATGAAATATTTCACCATTATCTTTGAAAGACATCTGTTTGGAGTCCTTAACTATTTCCTTTGAAGGGTATAGCCAGGATAAAGGAAGGTCAGTTAAGTACATAAACTATGCAGTTATCAATTTCATGTCGCACTTTGAGCAGTATTTCATAAAGAAGCAAGAGCTTAGGCCCTTTAAAAAGAAGTGATTTTCCCATCAAAGGTCTATGACCCAGGCCATGGTATATATTTGCCAAAATGTCTCTACAGGCTAATAAGAAACTCAGTTGTATGTTAATTTCAAATTAGCTTTAATACTTGCTTCAGGCTTCAATAGGGACTGAGAAAAAAGAAATTGTTATAGGGGAGAAAATTACTCACAACTAGAAAAAGACCTTCATGAAAGGTCCAAATGTCTTTCTTATTTCTGACTGCAACAAAAGACCACGTAGAAGGAAAATAATCAGAGATTTTTTAGATAAAGAGAAAAAAATAAAGCAAGCTTAATATGAAAGTAGCAGACAGCCCCAACAGAGAAATGAAGTAACTCATATTGAAAGCTTCTACTTAAATTTGTGAGAAAAAAATAGTATTATACTAAATAATAATTGAAATTTAATGAGAAGGTATCTAATTGTGCTGGGTGTATTTATTTAAATATTTTAAATTGAGTGTTATAATGATTTAATTGGATAATAGTCTTGCTTGCTGTTTTAACAAAGAATTTTGTTTTTACAGAGAGACTGTGATATAACGGAATAAACATTCTGTCTTAGAAATGCCTGTGTATAGTGTACAGACTCAATTATTTTACCAAAGTCTATCTACCAGTCTACTGTTCACCCGGAAAGCTAGTTTGTAGTGCAGGAACAGAACCTGAGAGACAATACAGAAACCATACACCATGTCTCTTATCCAAGCCTAAAAAATTTTATAGACCTTACATAGACCACTAGGATAGAAGAAGCCTTTCAAGTTTTTTACCAAGACCCTCCCTAAAGCATATTTTACATTATGTCTTATTTATTTTAGGCTATAACGAAAATACTGTAGACTGTGGTGCTTAGCTGACAGAGATTTACTTCCCATACTTTTAGAAGCTTGGAAATTCAAGGTCTCAGAGTCAGTGAATGAAATTCCTAACCTGCCTGCAGACAGGCATGGTACAGAGGTTGCGTCACAAACTCTCCTCTTTCTTTCCTTGTATGGACAGTAATTTCATTGAGAGGCATTCACCCGCATAATCTCTTTGAAACCTATTCACCTTCCAAAGGCCCTCCTTCCAATGCTATTTCCTTGGAGGTGAGATCTTCAATGTGAATTCATAGAGAAAGACAAAAATGTTACCCTTAACATTTACCCCATGCCCCCTAATTCCATCCCCTTCTCCCATGCAAAATACGTTGAATACACCTCAACATTTCCAAGAATCTCAACTTTAAATCCTAAGTACAAAGTCTTATCAAATAGTGTTTGGATCAGATATAGGTGAGACTAAGTAAAATTCATATTGACATAAAATTCTTATCTCTGCATATGTATATGTGTGGTGTATATGCATGTGTGTTCCCATGTGACTGGGCACAAGTGTGTGTGGAGGTGCATGTGTGCCTGCATGTGAAAGCCAAATGTTGACATCAGGTGTTCTCCTTCATTGCTGTCCGTCTTATATATAGAGTTGGGGTCTCTCACTTGAACTCAAGAGATCCCCAATTCAGCTATCCTATATAACCAGCTTGCTTTGGGTATCCCCTGTCTCTTCCTCAAATGCTGGATTACAAGCAGACCCCAGTTCCCACTTGACATTTATATCAGTATTAAGGATCCAAAATTTAGTCTACATGTTTCCATGACATTATATAGCAAGCATTTTATCCATGGAAGCCATCTCCCCACCCTGTACAATTCTTTGTCACACATAAAATTAAACAAGATAAGTGCTTCCAAAATACAAAATACAAATGTTGAATAGATGTAAAATAGGCATTCCTACTTTAAAAGGATAAAATAGGAAAAAAAAAAGAAAAGAAAACAAGTAATGGTGATGGTGGTAGTTGCTGTGGGATATCGTTCTGCATGCTGTGAATATGTGTTTCTCTGATTGGTTGATAAATAAAATGCTGATTGGCCAGTAGCCAGGCAGAAAGTATAGGCAGAGTAGGCAGATAAGGAGAATTCTCGGAAGAGGAAGGGATAGTCAGGAGTTGCCAGCCAGACACTGAGGAAGCAAGATGACAAGACAAAACTAAAAAAAAGTACCAAGCCATGTGGCTAAACATAGATAAAAATTATGGGTTAATTTAAGTATAAGAGATAGTCAATAATAAGCCTGAACTAATGGCCAAGCAGTTATAATTAATATAAGCTTCTGAATGATTATTTTATAAACAGCTGAGTGGGACACAAAAAACTTCCAGCTACAGGAAATGGGGGGGGGAGGTGACCAGTCCCCAGGAAAGTTCCTTCCTAGAAAGGCTGATCTTTGAGCTCCTGAGGCTCAGAATATCCACTCCTTTGTGAGTCTAACATCCACACCTTTATCTCACACAAGCTAGTTTTCTGAGAGAGAGTGAGTCCTTCCCAACCTTCAGCTCTCTGCTACAATATGCCAGGCCATAGTTCTCTCAGGTGGACCCATCTTGCAGTCTATACTGGAGGTCATCTGCTTTGTTGATGATCTCTAAACTGACTTCAGGAATAGTCCTCTCTTAAAAAAAAAAAAAAACTGAAAGTGTCCACAGACAATAAGCTTTATCATTGTCTTCCAAAGAACTGAAAACTTCAATGGTTTCCCTCAATTCTGTCTCATCTCCTCTTTCAGCGTCAACTAGTAGTTTCCTTCTTTGGGTGGCTGATTAAGTATATGATTCACATCCATATTAATCTCCTTTTGGAATGTTCAGTTAACCACATCCTTCCATTCCTTTTTCCAAAGAAGATTGCTTTTAGACAAAGTTCTGGTTTCTTTTGCTTAGAAAGTTCTTTTTCCATTCATTCTTTCTTTCCACATTTTATTACTAATAGTCACAAGAAACCAAGCAGTTCCTTCCATACCAGTTAGAAACGCCCTCAACTCAATATCCAATCTCATTTCTCACTCACTTTACTTGTCACAAAGCACTAGAATTTGAGCGAATCTAGTCAAGTCCTTTGCCATTTAATAGCAGGATAGTATTTTGTCCATTGCCTGGGAACGTGGTCCTCAGTTACCTGAGCCATCCTCAGAACTATCCTTCACAACAGTATTCATCCACAATCGTTATATGTTTCCTAAGATGATGCATTCACTTCTGGCTCTCTTCATTCTTTTCTGAACCTTCACCAGAATCAGATTTAAATGACTTTTCAAAGCAATACTGGCTTTTCTAGCATACACGTCAAACATTGTTTAATAATAATAATAATAATAATAATAATAATAATAATAACAATAATAATAGGTTTGGGCCCATGTGACTTTTGAGCCTGAGAAGCTCCATCATTTGCCACCTATAAACTAGAAACTCAGGAAGATTAGTAATGAGGGTGAAAGGTGTGGAAGTTGAGAGTTAATAAGGTGGATTGCAGTCAAAGCATGCTGACCTGAGATGCACTAGCAACACACACAAGGAAAGACAGGGCATCATGGAAAGCCGTTCCTTCACTGTTGCTGGAGTTATCACCAGTCCCACCCAGGCCTGCAGCCACTCAGACCCAAATAAACACACAGACACATATTATTTAAACTGTTTGGCCTAATGGCTCGGGCTTCTTGCTATCTAGTTCTTATATCTTAAATTAACCCATTTCTATTAATCTATAAGTTGCCACGTGGCTTGTGGCTTACTGGTACTTTACATCATGCTTCTCATGGTGACAGCTGGCAGCATCTCCTGACTCAGCCTTCCACTTCACAGAATTCTCCTCTCTCCTTAGCCCACCTATACTATACTTCCTGCTTGGCTACTGGCCAATCAGCATTTTATTTATCAATCAACCAGAGCAACACATTCATAGCATACAGCTATCCACAGCACTTCATTGTTCTGCTCTATGTTACTCAGACTCAACAAGTTACACTTCATCTCACCTTGAGAGAACCATACACTGTACTCAGTTCACCAATTCAAGCATTAGTCATGTTCACAAAGATCTTCACAGACTAGACTCAGAAACAATCATCAAGTGTATAGGAATACTGGGTTCTGAACAAATTGATCTTCAAAAATAAAACTAACCCTCCCATATCATAGCCCAGAGTACACATCAATGTCACTAAAGGAAAAATTAATAAGACTACTCTTTTTCCAAAGGTGGTCAGTTTTATTACATTACTTACTTTTAAACTGTGTTTGGGAATAGGGTCTTGCTATCTATCCCAGGCTGATACAAAAGGTGCAAAATGGCCCAACTTGGCCTCAAATTCTCCATTCTCCACATCTCTGCTTCCTCAGTGTTGGGATTACAGGTATGTGCCATCATGCTCGGCACTTGGGAGATAAGGCTCCCAAAAGGCTAATTAACTTATGGCACATCATTGGTTGTGGAGGGATTGGACACAGGATTCCTCACTTTTTTGTAACCCTGTAACCTGACTGTAAACTGACATTCGTGTGTGTGTGTGTGTGTGAGAGTGTGTGTGTGTGTGTGTGTGTATGTGTGTGTGTGTGTACGTGTGTGTGTGTGTGTGTACATGTGTGTGTGTGTGTGTACGTGTGTGTGTGTGTGTGTGTGTATTTGAACAGTGTCTTAATTTATGTACTAAATTAATGTTATATATATTTACTTATTTATGCAACTGTTATCACTTTGGAACATGGAGTTTGGGGTAGCCAAAGTCTGTGTTACAGAGTCGTATTGGTTCATATTAGACTCCAGAATAAACTACCTCATATCCCTCTTGGAGGCAAGAGCTGTGTTTCTTATATCATTACCTTCTATTCAATGTTTAATGCTGTCTGAACCGCACTAAAGTGATTTCACAAGCACCATTCAAAATGTGCACGTGACAAAGGGATAATCACTCTTCACCAAAACTGTCTAAGACTGGTAAAGTGGAAATAACTTTTCTTTGAGGACATGCTGCTTTCTGATGGACTTATGACTGAAAACAGCTGAAAAAAAGACATGTTGGGTCCCTAAATAGAACTCTTTGGGAGTTGCCTTATGTCAGTTAGAAGCTAGTGGGGCATCTCCTCCTCAGATCCCATCAGCCTCACTCTGGGCCTCCTGTGTCAGGCTCCGCAACCTGCTTTTTCTCACCTGTATGATTCAACCTTCACATGGAACTGAGATCTACTGAAGTGAATCCAGCTATAAACTGAATCAAATATTTGTGGTCTTTTAGCCACTCAATTAATGATTCATTATTTTCTAGCAGTGTGTCTAACCTTTCCTCTGCATTGCCATCTTGAACATAACTTGTAATGATAGCAAATACCTGAGCCTTTGCTTGTAAGAGCTCATAGATAATCAAGTACAGTCAAAAGCCAGCCTTTGAACCACTGAGCTGTGCCATAGCAGGTAGGTCTAAAGAAAGAAAAGTCATCTCTCAGCATGTTCCCTTGCAGCTGCTGGGGGAGGGATTAGTGGCAATGAGATCTGTAGAAGGAGGTAGAGATCAACAGTAAGTTAAGTGATTATGGCCAAAGACATACAGAGTAGGGTGCCCTTTATATGGTCATGTACTGGCGGACTAGTTCAGGGAGCCTTGTAGTTTACATCAGAATACAAGTAGCCTCCTGAAGCCAGGTCCAGTGGCCTGGCATGTGTGACACCTCAGACACTACCACCGAGAAGGGTATGAGAGAAAAGGAAGAGTCAGGGATCCTAGAAGTATGATGCAATTGAAAGTATGGAAGAGAAGGAATGTATGGGCCATACATGACCACTGTTTTCCTATCTAGATAACTGTTAATATAGCAAAACACAGCTGATGAACCATAACAAAGTCACAGGGGAAAGACATGTTGACATTGCAAAACTCTTACTTAATCACAGAAGCAAAAAAAAAAAAAAAAAAAAAAAGGTGGGGGAGAAGTGCTCCAGTCTACATGACTTAATACTTGTGTGAGTTATAGCCACCTTTAAGAGCACACTGCATACCTAGGACAAAACCTTTGTCCTTTGCTTCAGGGAAAGCAGAGGTTTGGTGAGGAAGGAGCTAAGTTGCATTGCCTTGCTCGTGATGGTAAGCAGTAGCTAGCTCTACATTGACTGTAAGAATTTATGATGGTGCCCTACTAGTGTCCTAAGTTATCACAAATCTGTATGATAATGTAGTTCTGAAATCTGGATGCCACGCAGATCACACTGCAAGTGCCCACCTTCAAGCTTAACAACCATTCAGACTGTGTCTAGGAAAAATATGTTCCCAGCTGCAAAGAGCATGCTTTCATGGAGTTTCAGAACAGCCTGTGCAGGAGCTAGCTGTCTCTACCACCCTATGATGCCTTTGTTTTGCACAGAAAGTCTATTTCACACCCCTTCTAGAATGAATCTTCCCCTCTTGGACGATGACTTCCAATAATAAATTAACACCAAAAATGGACATGAAGCTTTCTTTTAAAAGCAGTTGGAAGGTGGAAAGTATGAACAAGCTTCATTGTTTTGGGAATGTTTTGAATGTCCTATTTAAGGGGATTTTGTATTTTCAAGGGGAAAGAACTCATCTGATGTGAATTACTCTTGCCAGGACACTTAAAAAGAGCTGTACATCATGGGACAGGAAGTGAGGTTCACATAGTACTTGCTTTAACGATAATAAAATGCATGGAAACAGTAGCACATATTGTCACAAGTTTTGTACACTAAAAGAAAAGCTGACACTGAAGTCTCTTCTAAGGTGAGGCACCAAGCTTTGTGGATTTGGTGAGCAAACCCAGGAAACTTGCAGATAGTTTAATGGTGTCAAATATCCCCATTCAATTCAAAAGTTGCAAACGTGCTCTGCAGATTCATCTCCAATGTGCCTTAGTGTCATAAATTCCCAAACATTGGTGTCAAGCTGTTACAATGCACCCATCTATTAATATTTGACGTCCTGTCGATTAGCTCCCTAAACATAATTACCCATTCATTCATTTATAGACATTCAATACTAACAGCACCAGCCATGGTGTTCAGTCATCTCCCTAAAACCATGCATGCATTGCCTCAGGGAGGCTTACATAAGCTGGCTTCTGGGGAGAAGGGGGAGGAGGAAATAGCAAATTGCAGGATCTGCTGATCTTGGATATAGGTCTCTCCACGGGAACTTCCAAATGTGTCTTTGTTTATGTTCTGGGCTCTGGGTGGTTGTGGGGTACAGAGCTAAGGAGGAAAGAATTTGTTGCCTTAATGGGGAAAAAAAGTGTAATTAAGATGTGAATGAAAGAATAAGTGCACAACAGAATTTTAAAAAAAAAACTACCTCAGTGCTTAGTGTATTCTGAAACAAATATTTACACATTCATATTTGTAACCATCATCTTTTAAGAAAATGTAACCATTGTCTTTTAAAAAAAAAGTCTGAGTTTAGTACTAAATATGGGAATTAGTAAACTCTGATGATTCTACACAAGATTTAAAAGAAGAAACAACAGTCATGATACACATGACTATAACCCCAAACTACCCCCACATTAAGTATCCATTAAAATTAACGCAGTGTTTCTTGTTTGGTGTTATTGAAGACCTTCCTTCTGCACTCGGAGGAGGAGAGTCCTGCATGTAGCAGTAATGGCACAGGCTCAGAGTAAGGTTGCTAGCTTCCAGCCCAGCCCCTTCACTTCCGAATGTGTAAACAAGTTGACATCTTAAGCCTCCCTTTTCTTGAAGTAGAATATTCAGTGCAATGATCGTGTAAAAGGAAGCAGTAAAACTGCTACAAAGTACATCTATAATGCAATTTGTCATAATAAGACAGACCACATGGACAATTACCCAGACAGCCTATCCGTTCATGGTGGGAGTGCAGGCTACAGGCTCCTGGGCATGAAAGAGTTAAGTGGAACATTGCTTGGCATCCTAAAAGAAGGGGGAGGGAGGAGGAAAATGGGATTTAATAGACTCACTGGAGCTGAGCCCTGGTGCTTTGGGAGATCAATGGTGTTTCTTCCAGGCCAGTCAGGAAGTGGTTCCCGTGAAGTTTGCTGTGCCCTGTTCTCCTTATACTTTGTCACAGTAGGAAACCCAGGATGCTGAATGCTCACAGCTGAGATGCTAGCACTTCCTGGGATCCTATGGTAAAGTGCACTCCATGTCCCATGCCGTTATAAGGAAGCAAAACTTTCTTACCTTCTTATTAGAAGGACCTGGGTTAGATTCAACCTTGATCACTTGCATGGTCAAAAGACTGAGAGAGTAACAGGATAACAATGAACCAGTTCACGGCTGGAATATAAAAACATTCTGAGAATTATACAAAAGCATGTTCTCTTTCTCTCTCTCTCTCTCTCTCTCTCTCTCTCTCTCTCTCTCTCTCTCACACACACACACACACACACACACACACACACACACACTTTATACACCACATGTTTGCACCTGTTGGACAACATAAGGAAAGAAATGTAGGCTCCATCAGAACCCAGAGAGTCCCCAGCCAGTCTGTTGTCACCATATGTTTAATGCAGAAGACTGGGTAAATATACATCAGTACTTTATTACAGAACATTGCAAATCTGTCACACACACTTATGCTTGTCAAATCTGTAGCACACAAAAATATTCCCTATTATTCCTTTGGCTACTATTTATGATTCTCTTAGCTAGAAGAAGACATGGGCTTTGTATGTATTGTTCAACTTTAGACTTTTGATTGTCTGCTCTTTACTATGTGCTCAATAAATATTTGCTGACTGGCTGAATGAACAAGCACTACCAATTCTAAAGGGGGCTTTACCATTATAAATAAAAAAATCCAATGGAGTTACAGTATGGTAATTGATACGAGTAGAGAACAGATCAAACTAATGAGTAGGTGAAATTATTCTACATTATGGATTGAATTATTTCTGTTTAATTTTTGTGGGTTTCTGTAGTTACTAAATTTTTTTTTAGATTTGTGTATATGCGAACATGTAATGTGTTTCTATTATTTATCATAGTCAAGACTTTAGTGTCTAAAGTAAGCCAAGTTTTATGGATTGCTGCCTCAACCCAGGATTACTTTCATATGGCTCACTCAAGCCTAAGGAGTCAAGACATCCTTTGGAAGTTAGTATGGTAGCCTGTTGAGAGTTACTTCATGAAATGTAAGCACATTGGTTGTACATGTATAGCTCTCTATGCAAACAAATTCTTCTCTTTTATGCATTAAAATAAGACATTAATTACACTAAGTTGCTCTTACACTAAGTGGTAACAATTTCCATGCCACGATTCCTCTTCTCTTCAGAACAATGCTTTTTGCTTTTCTTGTAATTCATTAGAAGCAGTTTAGCAAAAACATCATCTGTCTCCAACAAAATAACCTAATATTATAGACAGAGTTTCCCTGTCCTGCAGTCTCTCTAAATAAACACACTGAGACTTAATATTACTTATAAATGTTCGGCCAATAGCTCAGGCCTATTACTAACTAGCTTTTACATTTTAAGCTAACCCATATTCCTTATTTACACTCTGCCACATGGTGTTACCTTTATTAGCATGGCACATTCATCTCCTGTTCCCTCTGCATCTGGCTAGTGACTCTCTGACTCTGCCCTTTTCCTTCCCAGCATTCTCAGTTTGGTTTTCCCACCTACTTTATTCTGTTCAGCTATTGGCCAGTCAGCTTGTTTATTAAAGCAATCATAGTGACGTATATTTGCACAATGTACAAAAGGATTATCTCATAGCATAATATCCAAATTTTATCTTTATTAACATGAAGACTTTTCTGTCATTCTTTTTAAGATTAAATGTTTTCTCTCTTTCTTTCCCACTAGTCATGACTTTCTGAGGGGCCTTGATGGTGTGGTCAG
>CABHPH010121148.1:4827-21647 GCA_902168325.1 Peromyscus nudipes | reverse complement strand
CGTTTTAACCTAGTGTGGTATATAGTGGGAAGTTTAGAGCAATACATTGTAATATGAAATTAACAGTCATTTACTTAATGTTAAGTAGTATTTTTCTATATAAAAAGTCCATAAAAGCTTGGCTGGTAGCTGTTAAATCATAAAGATGCATAATTTAGGAAAACAAACCCTGATGTTTTGGAGATGTAATCCCATCGCAGCTATTTTGTACACTATGCAAATATTAAATTAGTAATAAAACAGCTTTTGGTATCTAATTGTCCTGAACAGTCACTGGTTCTTGTGGGCCTATGGCTTTGAAATTTACATGGAGTGAGAGGCAGTGGTCAAGTGTCAGTTTTTTCTCAAGTGAGAGGCAGCGTTCCTGTGTCAATTCTTATCACATGAACATTAGAAACATTCCTTCCTTCCTTCAAGAAATATAACAATCTTGTTATTTCTTTTAGTGGAGTAGAGGTTATTTTTGCAGCTGCAAAAGGAAGATTTAAAAGTTCTCAGTAAAGAAAATAAGATAGTAAATAAGAAAATCTGTTTTTATAAGGTCTTTATAATCACTTGACAATATTTTTGTTGCTTGAAAAATATTCTTTTGTTAAACATCTCCTTTTTCTGAAAATCAAGAGGGATGAATATTTATTTTCTTAAAAATCCACACTATTAACAAGAGCCCTCATTTCCTTAGTCCCAGAGAGGGACGGTGAGGTGAACAGCAAAGGCGACTGTAATAATCAACAGAACACAAAACCATTGTTAGATCTTCAAGAAATAAAGTCAATACTAATTAAAGCAGGATTAGAAAACACTGAACAAATTAAGAGAACGTTTAAGGAACCTCCTCGTCATTCTGAAAGGACCCAACAGTTCTGTAGGGAGTGCTTGCCTGTTTGCATTAAACAGTGAAAAACTACACAGTTACTGCCCGCATACAAAGAATTAGTGCTGGGTTTGAGAAATCATTAGTCCTGTGAATGAGATTTGGTTTATGAGGAGAAAAAAAATAGAAAAGATTCATACCATTGTTTACAAGTTCACAGTGAACGCTCTCCCTTCACACGCTACAATTTTGTGGAATTCCTTGAATCCAGGCCGTGTAACTGGTAATCTACTCCTCTTTATCATGTCGTCCTCTCTATCTGACCCTTCCTTCCCCACTTCGCTCCCCGAATGTCGGCCTTGTATCTATGATTTAAGATAGCAGAATAAATATTGGTATTTTCCCACCATAGCGGGGGCTGTTGCTGGGGGGGGGGGGGGGGGGGGGGGGGGTATCGCACTGGCCCAGCACGTACAGGGCCGTAGGTTCCAGATCCAGCATCTCAGAACAAAGGAAAAGCCAAGCAGAGTGTAGTGGGTCTTTTCACTTTTTTTTTTCTCCAGAATTTTTAATCTTTCAAAACTTGCCTCTCGTTGGGCTCCACACGGGAGGCACAAGCCGGGGGCCCAGGTGTGCCCGGTCACAACTTGCAGCCGCGGAGGGCACCGCGCTCTTGCGCCCCCTGCCGGTGAGGCCCCCCCCCCCCCACGTACCTGGATCGGGCGCCTCCCGAAGCGGTTGATGGCGTTGGGATCTGCGCCGGCTTCCAGGAGCTGTCGCACCGTCTCCACCTGCCCCCGCGCCGCGGCGGTGGCCAGGCCCGAGTCACTGCCGCCGCCCAGCATGTCCTTGTCCTGCTCTCGCAGCCCCGACGCGGAGCGGCAAGGATGGTCCTCCGCTGGCCGTGAGATTGCAGCAGCCTGGTCTGTGAGCGGCTCCTTCGCTCCCCGGGGATCCAGCAGCTTCGGTGCTTGCCTTGGGAGCGCACCGGCTCGAGCGCTAGCGCCTGGGAATCGCACGGCTCGCACAGCCGACTTGGGCGCGGTGGGGAGCCCGCGGGCAATAAGCAGCGGCTGGCGTTCAGCACCGCCGCCGGCCCCCGCCCCCTCAGACCACGCCCCTAGATAACACCGCCCACCACTTGTGACGTAGCGAGACGAATGTGGGGGCGGTGACCCAGCATCGGAAGATCTGAGAGGCATGCGCAGAAGGTCCAGCTCCGGAGTCCGGGACGCAAGGCGGCCGGTTGGCTATTTTTGAAAAAGTTGAGCCTCTGCACCCAGCAGGCGGAGCAGAGGCCTTTATTTAGTCCAGGCCTGCGGGTTTCGCTCTGGAGACGTTAATCGCTCCCTTGCATTCGAGTAGTCGAAAGAAAGCCTGTAGGGGGAAAAAAATTCCGACTTTCTGAAGATGTCTGAAAGTGACAGCATCTGTCACGCGAGGCTAGTTATCTCTACCTAGGTGGTACTTGAATTTAACGAGTTTTACACCTTGCATCAGATACAGCTATTTTCTTTTGGCCATGTCTTCCTATTTAGTCAGCCACGATAAAATAGTAAAACGTGCCAAGAATCCCGTTTTGTGTGTGTTTAAAGGTTTTTTTTTTTTTTCCCCTTGAGCTGTGGCTGTAATTCTGAAGTTAAAAAATAATGTTTTAGGGACAGAGATAACATCACACACTCAAACGCAGATCTTAAGAATTTAAGATCCCTGGACGTGTGCTTGTACTTAGCTACTTGGGAAGCTGAGACAGGAGGGTCCCTGGAGTCTAGAAGTTCAAAGCCAGTCAGTGTGTAGCTAGCCAGGCCTCCTTCCAAAACCCCTACGGTTCCACGTGTGCACTGTATAGCTTAGTTTGCCCTCTTACCTGTTTAAACCCACCCCAGCCAGTATTTGATTTTTAGTTATCATGTGTAATAAAGGGCATTTATGCAGGAATAATGAAACAATAAAACACGGGCGTGGCGCTGGGCCTGTCATTAAACAGGCGGAACCTGTCATTAAGCCCTTCTCTGAAGATGGAAAGACCAAGAGCTGCATTTCTCCCTACTCTTCCTAGGGGAGTTCGAATGAAAGCATTGTTTTACAAATTTAAAAGGTTACAACTGTCACTACAGTGAAATAGGAAGAGAGCCCCAAGTGGTATGTCTGTTCGCCAAACGACTCTGGGGAGATGCTGCATGAGAATGGCTGGGCAGATCTTATTTACAAGATACGTCCAGAGTGCTGAGGAAGGTAGCTGTAATGGGAGGCCAAGTGTGTTATTTCTTACAAGCCAAAGACTTCAGAACACGTCTTCTGGTACCCGTTAGTCAGGTTCCCCACTTGTTGATGGCTACTTTACTCTTAGTCTTTAGCAGAGGAATAGAGGTGTCCTTCCGGGTGAGACGTGCATACACTGTCTATATTTTCATCTTGAGAACCAGCCCCAAATGTATTTGCTGTCACGGGTATGCACAAGTAGAGAATGGGAGAGAAAGAATGATGGATTCTGAGCTTCCAGAATGAATGGCATTGGTGTTTGCTAGCAAGTGGGAAATACTAAACCAGCAGGTTGATATGAATGGAATGGGTGTGAAGCAGACAGACTCAGTCTAGGATATTTTTACCAGTAAAACTTTGCTACTCTGCAATTTAACCCACAGTTAAGAGTAACACAGAAGGCTGTGTGTGTGTGTGTGTGTGTGTGTGTGTGTGTGTGTGCTCACGTGGAGGCCAAATGAAGAACACTGCGTGTCATGTCTTATTGCTTTGAACCTTGAGCTAGTCTGGTGGCCAGCAAGCCCAGAAGATCCTCTGATTCTGTCTCTCTCCTCCCCAGCAACACTGTGGTGACAGCTGTGTGCTGGATCTTTTTTATGTGGATGCTGTGATCTGAGCTCAGATTCTCATGTTTATTTAACAAGCTCTTTTACTCACGGACCCATCTTTCTAGCCCCAGAAGTCTGTCTTTTAAGAATGTTTTAGGGACCATATTTTCCTAATGGATACAGTAATTAAATTTAGTCCAATATACCTTTATTGACTATTGACTATGTTCTATATTCTAACTTTTAATATGGAAATGCATTTTAATAGGCTACTTTTACTGAGATATATTTACTGGATATTGTGGGATTAAGGAAGAGTGGAGCTTAGCTCTGGATGAAGGTTCAGAAAACGTTTTAGAGGAGTTTTAGTGAAGAGAGTCTTTATCTGTTTGCTTAATTATTTTAGTGCTGGTGACTGAACCCAGGGCCTTGTGCATAATAGGCTGCATCTCCAGTATGTGCTGAAGTTGTTAAAATATTCACCACAATCATATTGCTTTATGTAATCTATGAGCTTTGGACTTGTTGAAACTTGCAAAGTAAAAGGGACTTTGCACCAATTTCTAGCTACCTTCTGTATAGTTCATGTTTCTGGGGGATTAAAACATTTATAAATAAGAAAATAAAAAGTACTTGTTTTCCTTTGAAGGGAAGACAAGAAAAATCATAGTAATACAGAGAAAAAGCAAATGAGCAGAATGACTGAGAATTTCCCATGAGGAAGAAGTGGGAGCTTTACTCCTCAAGCTGACAGGAAAGCGTTTGGGGTAGGGGCAGTGCTTGCTGAGCTTTACCAGCACCAAGGACAGCGACAACCTTTCCCGCCGCCTGGGTGGTCCTTACCCGCAGCAAATACAATTCCAGGGACGCGAATCTTGATGGTTTATTGCTCCCCTGCACCCCCTGCAACCTGGAATCTCAGCATCCGAGAGGCTGTGGCAGGAGGATTGTGGTAAGTTTGACGCCAGTCTGGACTACAGGGCAAGACCTTGTTTTAAAAGCACAGACAAAATAAAAGGAAACACCTCATAAGGAAACTCAATGGGCTTTCCCCCTAAAAACCACGCTGCTCAACTTGTTTTCCAGATATTATTGTGCTATCTACTGCTATCTCTATAAAGAATAATATTCACTGATTTTAAAGAAGAAAAACAAAGAAACAAACACTTATTGTTTCCTGTTCCAAGTGCTTTCAATGTATTATTGCACTCTACCTCCATAAAGCTCCCATGTAACATATACTGATATGGTAATTTTACAGGTAAGACAAACTAATCAGAGAAATAAGTAACTTGTATGTTACCTAATCATTGGAGGTGGGATCTAACCTGTATGGCTTCAGAGCCTCTGCCCTTTAAACTAAGTAGTGTATAGCAGCAGCTATGATAGGCTCAACAGGAAAGAAGCAATAAAATGGCAAGCAGTTATTTTCTATATTATATTTTTCAGATAGCTCACACCGTAGCACACCCTTAATAGACTTGAACGATGGTATTTCATATATAATACTGATATGGTAATACGCTTGTCTTGGACAACAGAGTGAGATAATTAAGCATTTTATCTGTCCCTGTAGCCCAGCTGCCTTCAGAATGAAAGACAACCTGATGTTTGTGACTCAGACACAATGAGATATAATGCAGGGTTGGCATATAGCTTCAACAGAAGTGTTTCAGCCACATCTCGGCTGAGTGGAGTACTCATAAGTGAAGAGAAAGACAAACCAGATGATAAACTGGCTTTAAGTTTGGAGATTGGTAGGAGGGAATGAATAAAATTAGTTCCAGTATTGTAAATCATGCAGATCACTGGGGATATTTATGTTATAGTTAGTGACACTAGATACTAACTCACTATAAAAATGTGAATAGAATTAGGTAAGTGGCCAAGAGAAGAAGCGATATGACAGTGTCGTTTGTGTATTCTAGTATAGCGCAAGTGAGGAGAGATGGAAATACAGAATCATTTCTGGCACTTTTCAAATTATATACAGTCCACTTCCTCTTCAGGAGGCTTGATTTTCTCTATTGCATTAGTTGGTCATAATTATTACAGGGTCCATTGTATATCTCATTTTCTGTCTTATGTCATCATGTTCTTCCCTCCTCCCCTCCCCTTCCTGTCCTGGGCTTTTGAGACAGGGTCTTACAGAGTTGCTCGGTCTGGCCTTAAACTTTGACCTCCTTGTCTCGGTCTCCTAAGTGCTGCAATTAAAGGCATGTCCCCATCATTGATTTCTTTGATCATCTGTCATATCTTTAGGGGGTTGAGGAGCAGTGGTATTTTGACTTTACTGTCTTCATTTTCCAGGGGGACTATCTCTAAAGAGGATGTGCTCTCCACCGCTATTTGCTACCTTCATACTTGCCTTGACAAGAAAGTCAAGAAAAGCACTGAGGTATTTTCAAATTCACTTGTAAGTCTTCAAGATGATGAGTTATCTCTAGCATATTCTAAAAATTATTAATGATCAGAAGATTATTGTTATAGATTTAATTTGTGTGCTTCAGTCCTGTAGAATTCTTGTTGATGTGTAGAGCTCTATCTTTGGTCGGTGGCCTTTGTAAGTTGGTTCCTGAATTCTTTTGACATGACCCCAGTGGTATTGCTCAAAATCTTTGGTTTCTGGTGTGATGGTATTTTCTAGTGTTATCTTGCACACTTCCTCCCATTGTATACATATTACCAACAATTTCTCTGAAGAGTGCTGAGTCTTTTTAGTAGGAAATAATACTTAAAAACCACAATCTGGGTGTTGATGGAACAGTTTTGCCTCCAGGTTGGTCACTATATGTCTTGGGCCTTGTCTTTATATACAAAACTTAATTGGTTTTTTTTTTTTTTTTTTTCAACACAGGGTTTCTCCGTGTAGTCCTGGCTATCCTGGAACTTCGAAACCAGGCTGGCTTCGAACTCACAGAGATCCACCTGCCTCAACCTCCCAAGTGCTGGAATTAAAGGCAAACACCACCATCTGGCACTTAATTTGTTCTTAACTCATGATAATTATATATAATTTCATCTATATGAACATCCAGGGAGTTGTTACCAATTTGGTAGCATAGGCCTTTGGGTAAGTATGGCCTCAAAAAGATTGCTACAACCAAAAAAAAAATGCATCAGATAAATATTCAAAATGTCCCATAATATGCCTGTCTTTAAAAGACTATATTTAAATAATGTATTGGTAATGGGAGATGGAATCAAAGAAACTATTTATTAAAGTCAAGAATTTTCTACCTAAAGGGGACAGACAGTTGCTTTCCTCTTAGCACTTAGGCCATCCTCTCTCCACTTGGCCGTATTAGGCAGATCTGAACTCTTTCTGGTGTACACACAGTATATTGTACTCAGGCATGCAATGACTTGCTTGCTAATTTTATCACATCATGTCTTAGCCATGAAGCTCACTCTAAAGTGAGCATATGTAGTTCAACTACAATGGGGCACAGGTCTGTGTTGGTTTCTTCATTTCAACTAATAATCATCAGCAAGTATTTATTAAGTGCCTGTCACACCCTAGACACTCCTCTAAAACACACCAATGACAAAAACAAACAAACAAACAAAACCAGCAACATGCCCACCAAGCCAAACACAGCATGGTTCCTTGGCTTTTACATTCTAGCATAGACAGTAATTTCTGTAAGACAAATTGCTAAGCAGTCTTATTAATAAGAACCTGGAGCCAGACATTGGGGTGAAAAACCAAGAGATCAGAGGAATAGGACAAACCACCACAGCCAACCTCACCTCACCAACTCCTCAGCTTCCAAAGAGACCTACTTCCTGTATACCCATGCCTTTCTGTTCTGCGTCTCACTTCCTCTCTCCACCCAGCTATATCACTTCCTGTCTGTCTGTACAGACCTCCAGACCTCTATGGTTAGTGCTGGGATTAAAGGCATGTGCCACCAGTTCCTCAGTATGGCCTTGAACTCATAGAGATCCAGATGTATCTCTGCCTCCCTACTGATAGGATTAAAGGCATGTGCTACCATTGCCTGATTTCTATGTTTAATATAGTGGCTGGCTTTTTCCTCTGATTTTCAGATAAGCTTTATTGGGGTGCACAAATAAAATATCACCACAATTCCCCATTTTTGTCTAATATTAAAAAAGTTATAACTAATATAAGAAAAACTACATACAATAAGTACAATAACTATATGCAACATATACAAGCAATAAATATATCAACAATGTCTAGTACATTTGCATTTGACAAATTCAGAGAAAATATTCCATTATCTATCCTATTTTTGTGAATCCAAAGGATTGTATCTAATTTACCTTCTATTCTAATTTGCATAACCCAAACTATCTTTTGATGTCTTTCAAACTTATACACTTTACACCTCTTTAGTGAGTTTCTTTTCTGAATTTCTTAATAAGGAAAACTATAACTATCTAATCTTCAACTCCTCCAGAGACCCAAGAAGGAAATAATATTACCTAGTAAAACAGGAAGTACAAACAAGTGACTTCCAAAAAATATGAGTTGTGACAGAAAGAGCCAGCTGCCTGGACAGTCACCTGAGGTTTCTCTGCAATGTTGGGGCATCATCTTGGGCCTATAGGCTTAGCATATCTGACAGACTCATCTGTGAAGCAGAATTTTCTAAAGAGCCTTCCTACCTTGTCTTGGACAGGATTGGTAGTCCTTTGTTTTGTGTCCTGCTTGTCCATTTTGGACCACATACTGTAAGCAGTCGATGGGAGGACACTTTCTAGTCAGTGGCTAACTTTTGCCACAATGAAAGTAAACTCCATATGGAGTTTCTTCAGTGCCCATCATTTTCTCTGAAGTAGATTGGTGCTGCCAGGAGCAGACATGTCTCATAGTCATAAAAAAGAAAATATCTATGTTATTAAAACATTTTAAATGCCATATTCTGTAGATCTCTGATGTGTTTGAAGATGACCTTGAAAACATACCTAATATGACTAACTACTAACTTACATTTCTTTATATCCTAATTAGTTTGTAATAATAACTTCCAAGGGTTAGAAAATTGCATTACATTGTTAAATGAACTGTATAGGTACAATACCTTGAACAAGATTAGAAATATATGTACAGTATTTTCTTATTATCATTATTTTTATATATTTACTTATTTATTATGTTGTTTATTTATTATGTATACAGTGTTCTGTCTGCATATATGACTGCAGGCCAGAAGAGGGCACCAGATCTCATTACAGATGGTTGTGAGCCACCATGTGGTTGCTGGGAATTGAACTCAGGACCTCTGGAAGAACAGTCAGTGCTCTTAACCTCTGAGCCATCTCTCCAGCCCGTACAGTATTTTCTAACAAAATCAATCTCAAATTGGTATCAATATACATAATTTGTATACAATATACAAAAATCCAATCTAATGTAAAATATTTAAAACTAGTAGTTGCCTTCTAAAAGTAGATTCAATAATCTAACTTTTTATTTATATCATATCTATATCCTCTCTTTTTTTCAGAGTAGATTCAATAATCTACCTCTTACGTATATCCTCTTTTTTCTTTTTCTTTTTTTCAAACAAGAACCTTGAACCTAATCTCCTTTGTTTAGCCCTTTTTCTGACCATTAATAACAACAACTTGTAACCAACCATCATAAATAATGACAGTTATCCAAAACTCATAGAAAGACCAAAAACCACCCACCCCACCTCTTGGGAATGTGGGCGTTGTGTTCTTAAAATTACTTCCTGCTGTTTGGGAGTGAAGGCATCTTTAGGGGACCCTGAAAAGAAACATTTTGGGTTAATTGTCAAGTCCTGGGAGAGGTAGCTGTATCATTTGTTGTCCAGTCTCTGCATAATGCAAAAATGCCCGACTTATCTCAAGTCTTTGTTTAAGTAGTCTTGTGAGGCTGGATCATCTCAGCTAGCCATCTTGAAATTGTCCTGAGCAGTTTGTAGTTTAAAGCTAATCTTTGGGTGATGTTTGTCAGCTTAGTGGTATTATTATTGTCCATATGGAATTGTCTTGTGGGGCCCCATTATCTTTTTGAAGACTTCAAATTTGCTGTTAGGCCTGGTCATAATTCCCTGCAGAAAACTGATAGAGATTAGAACACAAAAACATGTACAGGTAGATAGATGGAGCCTATTTTCTAGAATTAATTAGTACTCTATATGACCATTAATATCATGACAAAAGTTAAAATATATATATCAATCTTATAAATTTTGATATAAAATTCATACCTTAAGAAAAGTTTTAAAACTTTTAAATAGTTTTGATATATTTAATATTTAAATAGAACCAAAGAATTATGAGATTAGTGACAATAATCCCTTAATTTTGGTTTTCTTCTGTCCCATGTCAGATGGTTCTTCTGACATGATACAGAGATTTTGCATTTTCTTTTAACAAACATGCTTGGGTTTAGAGAAGGAGAGATTTATTCTCCAACTCCAAAGCCAGCTTTAATTTTTAATTGAACTGAGACTACATAAAGACCATTTGTGTTAAGTGTCTGTAGAGAACAGCAGAAACAAACATTTAGAAAGACTTATGAAATTTTATAGGTGATATACCAGTAGGTCAATTTACTCTTTTTCTTGGGACATTTTTTTCTGGTTGATTTGTTCTTTTTTTCAGATGTCTCATTTGTCCAATATTCTTCAGACTCCTTAGACTTCATTCTCCTGAAAGACAAAAACAAAAACCCATCTCCAAGCCTAACTTTGGGGAGGTTCCCTTTTGGCAAGTTATATCTGACCAAATGAAAAGCATTTGTTAGTGGTATAAGTTAATTTAAATTGAATTGTCATGCTGGTTGATGAGCTGTCACCTCTTTCAGTTAAGAGGTTTCTCTTGTTAAAATTGAACCTTTATCAATTTTGATGGTATCCACAGCTTATCTTTTCCTGGAGAAACAAAAGCAAAACCTCATCTCCAATGTAATACATATCCTGGTTTCCATTCTGAGGTCAGCACATCCTGAAAGTATATAGGCTGATTTGACTCTGTAGTTTTTTTCTATTATCCAAGGTCTCTTGTAGCTGTTGTTCCTTTCTCATTAGCATTGAGAAAATTCAAAGTTAATAGAGCATTATGTAATATATTTCTGGGGTTTTTTGTTACCCCTTTCTGTTTATTTAGCATATCCTTTAGAGTTCAATTTGATCTTTCTATGACTGCTTGGTCTGAAGGATTATGTGGTATACCTGTAATATGCTTTACATTGTAATAACCACAAAACTGTTTCATTTTACCAGAGACATATACTGGAGCATTGTCAGTTTTAATTTGTGCAGGTATACCCATGATGGCCATAACTTCTGGCTAATATGTGATTACAGAATCAGCCTTTTCAGAACTCAGAGCAGTTGCCCATTAAAATCCTGAATAAGTATCAGTGGTATGGTGTACATATTTCAATTTTCCAAATTCTGCAAAATGAAACACATCCATCTGCCAGATTTCATTCCTCTGAGTACTCTTTGGGTTACATCCTGCTGGTAATGGCGTCTGATTGTAAAAAGAACAAGTAGGACATTTCCTTACAATTTCCTTGGCTTGTTGTCAGATTATGGAAAAATCCTTTTTTAAACCCTTACTATTGACATGATGTTTTTTATGAAATTCTGAGGCCTCCAGCACATTTCCTATCAATAGTTTGTCAATCTCATCATTACCTTGTGCTAGAGGGCCTGGCAGACCTGTATGGGATCGGATGTGAGTTATATATAAGGGATGCTTTCTATTCCTGATTATATCTTGTAACTGGATAAATAACAAAGTTAATTCTGACTCATCAGGGATAAATTCTGCAGTCTCAATATGTAAGACCACTCTTTCAGCATACTATGTTGAGAGGTTCCAAAAAATTTGATCTTTCAAACAGAATCGAATGTAATTCTGATTTTTGAACTGAATTATAAGGATTTTGAACCACTTTACTTAAATGTTCTGATTTGTAACCTGCCTTTCCTTGTTTGTTCGCATCTGTATAAACTGTATGAGCTCCAGATATGGGTGTTTCCCATAGAATGTGAGGCAGGATCCAATTAGCTCTTGTTTATAAGTTGAATTCTATCATTTTGGGGGATATTTGCTGTTAATCTCTCAAAAAAATTACTACAAGCTCTTTGCCAAGGTTCACATTCTGTCCATAATTTTTCAATGTCATCCTTAGTTAAAGGCACTACAATTTCTGCTGGGTATATTCCTGCTAATTGAAAAAGTCTCAACTTTCCTTAACATCAACTCGGAGATCTTTTCCACATAAGTTTTTAATTTTTTACTCTGTTTATTTGGTAGAAATATCCATTCCAATATAATAGCTTCCCTCTGCATTAAAATTCCTATAGGAGAATGCTTAGAGGTTAAAATAACCAAAATGCAGTCAAGCTTTGGGTCCACATGATCCACATGTCCATTCTGTACTTTTTTTCCACCAAGGCCAATTCTGTCTCAGCTTCAGGTGATAATTCCCTTGGACTATTTAAATCCTTGCCACCCTCTAAGGTTTTGAACAAATTACTCAGTTCATCATTTTTTACCCCAACAATAGTTCATAGATGGGAAATGTTTTCCAAATAATCTTTGAAAGTCATTAAGAGTCTGTAGTCGGTCTCTGCTAATTTGCACCTTTTGGGATCTAATTTTTTGTAAACCAATTTGAAATCCTAAATAATTAATAGAATCTCCCCTTTGTATCTTTTCAGGAGCAATTTGTAATCCCCAACAAGGCAAAGTTTTCTTTACTTCTTCAAACTTTCTTTCTAAAGTATCTGCATTTGAATCAACTAGTAAAATATCATCCATATAATGATAAATTATAGATTTAGGAAATTGTTTATGTATCACTTCCAATGGCTGTAATACAAAATATTGTCACAGGATTGGGCTATTTAACATTCCTTGTGGGAGAATTCTCCATTGCTATGTCTTAACCAGTGGAGAATTATTATAAGTAGGCACTATGAAGGCAAGTCTTTCTCTGTTCTTTTCTTGTAAGGGTATTGAGAAGAATCAGTCTTTTTAATCAATAATTATAAGAGGCCATCCTTCAGGTAACAGAGTAGGCAAAGGAATTCCAGATTGTAGAGAGCCCATTGGCTGAATTACTTTGTTAATTGCTCTAAGGTCTGTTACCATTCTCCATTTACCAGATTTCTTTTTAATAACAAATACAGGAGAATTCCAAGGGCTGGTTGATTCTTCAATATGCTGAGCATTTAACTGTTCTTCTACCAGCTCTTCTGAAGCCTGGAGTTTCTCTGTTGTTAAAGGCCATTGCTGAACCCATATAGGCTTGTGTGTTAACCATTTTAAAGGTAGAGCTGTTGGTGTCTTTGAAAGATTAGCCGTTGTTGTGCCCTGTTCTTGGACAGTCTGGATGGCCATTGACTGTTCTTTATAATACCTCCTAATATTTCTCCCAGAAACGTTTTAGTTTATGTTTTTTCTGAGGTTGGAGGAATGTTAATTCGTGTATTCCACTGTTGTAATAAATCATGGCCTCATTAATTCATAGCTATATTACCCACATATGGCTTTAATTTTCCTCTCTGTCCTGCTAGCCTATACATTCGACCCATCTTGCACTCTGTTTCATTTGAGATAGTGTTCCAATCCCTAACAGCTGAACATATACGTCCTGAAGAGGCCAATTTGGATGCCAAGATTTTTGTGCAATTATTGTGACATCTGCATCTGTGTCTACAAGACTCTCCAAGAGAATATCATTTATTCATAGTTTTAGTTTTGGTTTTTGTTCATTTATAGAAGTTTGCCTTTGCTTTATGGTTTCTCCTGAATATTCTGTTCTTTCTGCTATAGGTGTTCTATCATCCTGAGCAGTATTTTTTATTTTTTTTATTTTTATTTATTTATTTTTTAGAATAGGCATTTGGTTATTTAATTGCTCTGAAAAGGGGTTTGTTCTACAATGGCAGGAAAAGACTGAACTGAATTTTCCATGAGGGCTTGCAAGAGGCCACTCAGGGTGTTTCCCAATGGCAAAGGCAAAGGATTACCTTATCTGTCCCTTGTTGATCTACATTCCTTGGTCCAATGTTTACCTTTATCACACCTTCTGCATAATCCTGAAGGAAGGGGCATTCTGTTGCCATTGTTCCTTGAAGAAACATTGTTTCTAGGAATGCCCTGTTTACAATCCATTTTTAGGTGGCCTTGTTTACCTCAATTAAAACATCTGACATTATTATTTTTCTTCAAAGCTCTTGAAATCACCTCTCCTATCCTCGAATCATCATGGTCATGAGATTCAATATTAATTGTATCCCTGATCCAATCCTTCAAGGGTGCTGATCTTGCTTTTAATGGCCTAATTACCCTTTTGCATGCTGCATTAGCTTTATCAAAAGCCAAAGATTCAATTATTGTCTGTCTAGCTTCTGAATTTTGTATCATTTCATTCTATTTACTGCTGAAAACAGCCTTTGTAAGAAATCCATGAAGGATTCTTTCAGGCCTTGTATAAGTTTTGTAAATGACTCAATTTTCTTCCCTGCTTCTTCCATTCTGTCCCACACATTCATGCCTGCCATGCAGCATGGAATTAGGGTTTGGTTATCATATAAACATTGTCTTTGTATAGCAGCATAATCACTTTCTCCAAGAAGTTGATCTAGGGAAATGTCCACACCTCTAGTCCTACATTGTTGCTCTATTGTTTTAGCCTCCTCTTTCCACCAGGTTCTCCACTGTAACTGTGGCCCATCCTGTAAGACTGCTTTAACCAAGTCTTGAGGGATAATTCTATTATAAGTTGACTACGAGTTTAACATCTGCTTTACAAATGGAGAATGCATACCATATGATGCTATAGTTTCTTTAAATCTCCTTAAATCTAACGTTTCCCGTGGAGTCAAATTAGCTTGTACACACTCTTGAGCATTTGGCAGTTCCTGTAAGGTTACCAGGTAGATGAATGTTTGCTGTCTGGTAACCTTAGACTGTTTCTCTGTAACTGTATAATTCCATGCTAAGTGAGGTTCATCTTTAAATTCTTCTGTCTAGGTCTGAATTTCTCTATAATTCATTTTAACAAGTTTTTCTAAAACTTTTATCTTTGCACTCAAATTAACCAACCTTTTTAATGCTAAAATAAAAATGTTCAAACAAATAATATTCATAATTGGTGTTATGTCCATCCCATCAACATTAATTATCCTCTCATTTAATTGTTCCATTTTCAGACTGCCCAATGTGTTATCAAACAGAGACCACATTCCTTCCATTATAAAAATGTTTCCCATTTTTTAATGTGGGGAAAAAATCTCTTTTATTAATTCCTCCCTTTAAGATATCTTAATTAACTCACCAAGTCTGCTGACTGCATAGAACAGTAGAAGTCTGAGGGAATTTCCAAGTAGCTACCTAGTGTGGTAGCAGTCCAAGATGGGAATCCAGAGAGCACCCACCACCCACCTGGAGAGAAAAAGCCAAAGAGACTCCGGCCCATGTGAGGTGGAGACTCTGCCCATGTGTAGCTTGGGCCTGAGTCAGGGGCCTGTAAAGCCACAAGCAGCTTTTTAGTGAATTCTTGCTGCAAATGTTAGGGTGCCAGATGTAAGACATTGCTTAATGGTCTTATTAATAAAAGCCTGGAGCCAGATATTGGGGTGAAAAGCTGAGAGATCAGGGGAATAGGACAAGCCACAGACAACCTCACCAACACCTCAGTTTCCAAAGAGACTTACTTCCTGTATACCCACGCCAATATGCCTTTCTGTTCTGCCATCACATTTCCTCTCTCTGCCCAGCTACATCACTTCTTCTTCCTGCCAAGCTCTGTCACTTCTTTTCTGTCTGTACATATCCCTAGACCTTTATGGTTAGTGCTGGGATCAAAGGTATGTACCACCATGCCTGGCTCTGTTCCCAGTGTGGCCTTGAACTCACAGAGATCCAGATGGATCTCTGCCTCCCGAGTGATAGGATTAAAGGCGTGTGCTACTTTTGCCTATCTTCTATGTTTAATATAGTGGCTGGCTTTTTCCTCTGATCTTCAGATGAGCTTTATTGGGGTACACAAATAAAATATCACCACAAATTTCTGTTGTATAATTAATCACAACACAGAAATGTAAAGTCACCTTTGAAGAAAAAAGATTATTTGGCCTGTGAGATGGCTCGGTGGGTAAGGGGATTGCTGTCAAACCTCATGGACCTGAGTTAGATCTCTGGATCCACATGATGGGTTGAGAGAACTAACTCCTGCAAGTTGTCTTTTAATCACTACAGGTGTGCCATGGCACATACCTCACTTTTCCCAAAATTAGTAAATGTGAAAATTTAAAAAAAGTTTATATATTATTCAACACTCTCCATGTTTTATACTTCAATAAAACAGGCTAAGACTGGCTTGTAAGAAATGAGCATCCAATCACATAAAGCCATTAAAATACTTGTATTATATAAGTAAATTAGTAATAGAACCACTATCTTAATACTTTATTAAGTTGACTGCTAAATGACAGCACATCTGAGAAAACCTTGGCAGGGTTAAAGCTTTCAACAGGCAGAACTTGGTACCAAAATAAAGGCGGCATTCCATTCTTTTGATTTTGTCGTTTGTAGATTAGATGAATACTCAAGCACTTAGTGGTGAGAAATCTAGATGTCATCGCAAACCAAGACATAGTTGAAGTGAAAGCTTCAGAGCACTCTAAGCCAGAGTTTAGTATCATTATGATGACAGCAGTTTTAGGATTTTAACCCTGACACTTTCTTCTCAGTCTTTGATGTGGTCGTCACCTAGACAACACTAAAGTGAAAGTGTCACTAACTGAAATCAAGAGTTAACAAAAGAAACAAATTTAGGATTTTTTTTTTTGAGACAGGGTTCCCTGTGTAGTTTTGGTGCCTGTCCTGGATCTCACTCTGTAGACCAGGCTGGCCTTGAACTCATAGAGATCTGCCTGGCTCTACCACCACCACCACCACCACCACCCAGCGGCAGACTGCTTTTTAATTAGTACTTGAAAATTAACAGTCCAGGGGGTGGTGGTGGCACACACCTTTAATCCTAGCACTCAGGCGGCAGAGGCAGGCAGATCTCTGTGAGTTCGAGGCCAGCCTGGTCTATAGAGCAAGTTCCAGGACAGTCAAGGCTCCACAGAAAAACCTGGTCTCAGAAAAAAAGAAAGAAAGAAAGAAAGAAAGAAAGAAAGAAAGAAAGAAAGAAAGAAAGAAAGAAAGAAAGAAAGAAA
>CABHPH010121147.1:597-25852 GCA_902168325.1 Peromyscus nudipes | reverse complement strand
AGAATAAGAAGGCTGAATGGGGGAAGAGACCGGTGGAAAAGCGAGCAGACACGAGAATTGAGAGGCTCCTTCTGGGTGCAGAATCATCATGGCACCCAGGACCACAGCCCACAGAACATGGGGCTTCAGGTGCATCTGAAGACTCTGAAGACCATGCCTGGGGCTCCTCCAGGCCACTCTTGACCCTTCCGGCTTCAGCTAGGTCGAGATGAGTAGGGTGCAATGGGAGTGGATAAGGACAGGCAGAAGTGTCTGCAAAGGGTGCAGGCAGAAAGGCCTGGAGCAAAGGCAAAAGTTTACCCGGAAGCCCGGAGACACCTTCTCCAGTCTCCCATGACTACCACCCACTGCCAGCCCTAGCTGGTTGCCAAATCACATCTCCCAGCTCAGTGGTTTCAAACCTGGCCAAGTCCTATCAGCTGATGTCATTCAATCCTGCACGTGCTTCTGATGACCTTCAGCCACACCTGACCTTGATCCCCTTGGTCAAACCCTGGTTCCTAGCCTCACACACACACGCTCCAGCTAAGCACTCAAAGAACTCAAGCCTGGGTGGAGCCCAAGTTTGAGGGAGAGATCAAACAGCTCCACTGGATGGCAAGACAGCCCTTTCCAATCCTGTCCACATGGGTGTGGGTTTCCATTTGGGTCTTCTCTCCTTCCAAGGGATCCTCTGCCTTAACCATGCATCCCTCCATCCACTGAGTAACCGTTACTGAGCACCTGTGTGCTATAAAACCTTTGTTAAGTTCCTGGGACACCAAGTTCACTGAAACTTAACCTTGATATGAGACCCTTGCATATAGACTTACCGGGGAAACAGTCTTTTGAATAAACATTCCCAGAGTGGCCCACCAACTCTCCCATTCCTGGCCAGAAAGAAACATGGAATTGGGTCTGAGGAGACGGCTTAGTTGGTACAGCACCTGCCATACCAGCATGAGAACCTGAGTTCAGATCCTCAGAAACCACATAAAATTCTGGCATGCGTGACATGCTTCCTTAAACCCCAACACTTGGGAAGGAGTGGGTAGAGACAGGTGGATCCCTGGAGCTCATTAGCCAGTCAGACTAGCCAAATCCATG
Source organism: Peromyscus nudipes (assembly GCA_902168325.1). Lineage (NCBI taxonomy): Eukaryota > Metazoa > Chordata > Mammalia > Rodentia > Cricetidae > Peromyscus > Peromyscus nudipes. The sequence continues at coordinate 24,766 of CABHPH010121147.1, read as the reverse complement.
AGCTTCTTATTCAGTAATATCCTGTTTCAGAAAATAAGGTGGAGATTAATCAAGGAAGACCAGCTGATATTAACCCCTCTGGCCTCCACATTCATGCAGGTGCACCAACACACGTGTGTGTGTGAGCAGGCACACACACACACACACACACACACACACACACACACACACACACCAGAAAGACACAGACAGAGAGACAGCCAGAGAGGTACATAGATACACAGAAGTGGGGCTCATCTATTTTACTGATAGGGCTCCCAACGCTGGGGCTATTCAGGCTAAGATAGGTAACTGGTCAGAAACATCAGGTCTTGGGTCTCTGGAAACAAAGAAAATTGGAAATCAGAGGTGGGATACTAAAAAGGGGGAGGACCCTGGGTACCAGCCACCTCTTGAGTAGATGGAAACCTCTACTCTCCTCTGTTCCCCCGAGGGCTGCCTTAGCTTGCCTGCCCTTGGCACCACACTCTGCCAGGGGACATTGGCAAGTTCATACAGCAAGCAAGGAGGCATTAGCTGGCTTCTTGCCCATCTGGAAAGAGAGAAGGAATGAGGCCCCACCCTCAGCCTCATACCCTCCTGTTCCTGCCAGGGACTGGGCCCGCCCCAGACAGAACATACAACTGAGAAGGAGGTAGTCAGCTGAGTGCCACCTACCCCGCTGAAATGTCACTCTAGCTCTTTTGTTCTTCTCCTTCCCAAGTCCCACACTGGGGCTGCAGAGAGGTTCATAGGGCGAAACACTAGCGTGCCAGGGAGTCTCCTCTCCCTCCTCAGATATCGCTAATGCTGGTACCAAAATCCCTGGCATGCTTCATTTATAGAAAGAGCCCCCTGATTCTTGTTGGGTCTTCCTACAAACCATCAACATGGAGTCATACATGTACACAGCAGGCATTCAAACATACGACCACCAAAAGCCACATATGAAAATAATCTGAGAAGTTAGTCACAAAGAGCCCCTGAGGCCTGCCAATAGAGGAATAGGTAAATCAATCGTGTATCTTCACATGGTGGAACCCCACCCAGCCAGGAGAAGGAGCAATCTACAGCCATGTACAAGAATAGGGATAAAAGCCACGGCCATAGTGTGGCTTATAAGTCAGGTGCAAAAATCAGCACTCCATTCAATTTGTGAGATGTCCTATACCAGGCCAGTCTGTGCTAAAAGACTCAATTTCTCTTCTTCCCCCTCCCCCAATTCATGATGAAACCCAGGGCCTTCTATATCTAGACAAGTCCTCTATGACCAACCCATATCCCCAGATGACCCCCCCTTATCTGAAACAGGGTCTCACTATATAACCCAATCCATCCCCTCACTCACGGTCCTCCTGCCTCAGCCCCCTGAATCATAGGCATACCAACGGCTGTTTCCTAACTCTACATGTGGAGCACAAAGATACGAGTGTCTGAGTTAGTAGGGCGTCTGTACACGCTTCTGTGAAATACTCTAACTGAGCCGGGGAATGTGTTGGGCCTCCTAAGCCACTCTATCTGTAAGCTGAGGAGTCACGCTGCTATCTTATTCTACCTCCACACTCTCCCCGTGGCCCCGATCCTATACAGCCTCAGCCTCACTCTGCCTTCTCCATCCGTTGCCTCCTTCCCAAAAGACCGCCTCACCTGCCCAGGCTCCTGACTTGGCCTCTGCTCCCTTCACACCATAACCGTGGCCTAGACAAGGAGCCAGAACAGCCACAGAAAGTCTCTAACTTCTGTGGGAAGTTCCCATCACCATCCCAGGACCTTTGTACATGGTACTCCTTCCTCTCGACCTTTTCCTCTCTTCCCTACTTCTGCTCCAGCCCCCTGCGGAAGCACTTCTTCCTCTGCTGTCATCCCGTGACAGGCTGACCTGCCTCGCCGACCCCTGGCTCTGTGACCAGGGAAGGAGTATGTGTTCGAGACCTCATTCATCTCTCCCACCCAAGGACAGTCCCCTGGGGCAAGAGCAAGTGCTGCCTGCTTTCTGCCTTGTCCCCAGCTCCTCACCCGATGCCACTTGTCCAAAACTACTTGAATCAACATGGAGCCAATGAACAACTAGGCTCCTATCTGGCAGGAGATAAAAAGCCAAACTTGCATTTGGGGACGAAACTCCCACCCCTCTGGGGCCAGGACACCTGAGATAAAGTGGTAGCTCTGACACTTATTTACATGAAGTGTGACACTGGGCAAGTCACCCCCCTTCTCTGAGCCTTGGGGTGCTTATTTGTGAAACACAAAGTAGATGGAGCGGAGCCAGGGTAAATATGGAGAGATGCAGGAGAGTGTTTGTGTGTGCAGCAGCTGTGCAGGCATGCACACGCTCCTTCCTCCCCAACAACAGCATCCATAGCTGTCGTCACATTATCACCAGGAGCTGTGGCCACCTCGGGCTCAGAACCGTGAACTAAGGTCTTGTTCAGCTCTGGAGCTCTAGAACTCTAGCAAACTAGAAGAAAAGGAAGGAACCCAACCCCAGGACTAAGAGCTGGATTCCACACAGAACTGTCCATCCTGTAGGAGCTTCCAACAGGGGTGGCTGCAGGTCTGCTCAACTTCAGGGACTCCCGGCTGGGAGAAGCAGAGGCCAGAGGAGTAACCCCAAAAGACGGCTTTAGGAGGGAAGAATCGGCCTGACGTCTCTTTCTGCTGCTCCCGCCACCATCAGACAAGCACCCACTTGTCTTGGATACGGCACAGAGTGAGGAGGCGAGGTTGGCACCTAGAGATGCCCGCCAGGCCCTTTGGCGCCCAGGTCAGAGAAGCTTGGCGGGAACATTCAGGAGGGATGCCAACAATCCCTACCCTCCTTCCTCTTCAGGCCCCCACAGGAGCCTCAGGAGGGCTCAGCATGCACAAACTGTGAGGGCCAAAGAAACCAGCTGAGGGTCATGAGACGGTTCAGCTGGTACAGGCACCTGCTGCCAAGCTTGACGCCGTGAGTTTGATCCTGGGGACCCACATGGTAGAAGAGATGTGACTCTCACAGGACATGGACCATGGCATGTGCACAATAACACACACACACACACACACACAAATAAATAAATAAAAATGTTTTTAAAAATTAATAATTTTTAAAAAAAAAAAAAGACAGCTGAGGGGTATAGGATCCAAGCTCAAGACAGGGCAAAGCTGGAGTGGGCAGCACCCTCCAAAGGGGGAGGAGGGGCAGGTCTCAGATTGGCTGGAGAGACAGAGAGGGTGGGGCTAGGAAGAGGGGGCGCCTCCGCAGAGTGAGAAAGGCAACTGCAGAGGAAGGAGACGGGTACCACAGTGGGCAAAGGGGCATCAGAACAGCAAGGCTGAGAGGGGAGTCAGAGACATCCAGCCCGCCTCAGGGCACAAAGTTAGCCCGGGGGATGGGCCAGGCAGGAATGGCGGCTGGCACGTGTCTGTGGCAGTGGGAGAGCCCTGGCTGCCAGCCCAGATGCCTAGTAGCTTCTGAGCCGGGTTCTCGGGAGGGTGAGAGCCCAAGCAATGTTTATCCAGAACAAGAGCATGAGTCTCACACCTCCTCCAGCAAGGGCCCCCGTGATAGGCACAGGCTGCTCTTTCCGAGGCTGCATAGTCTCCTGAGAGTTACCTGTGAATGGGGTCCTGGCTAAGCAAGAAGAGCTGCCGGCCCAGCACCCCCTGCTTGAAGCAGGGCCTGGGCACTTGGCTGAGATGGAGCCTTATCCATGCAGATAAGGGAGGGGATGAGTCACAGCCAGCTCTCCCAGGAGGCCACTGGAAAACCAGCTCATCCAAATGCAGACAGACACTTGTCCCCGAATACAGACATCCCTGTCCCTGTCGCTGTCACACAGGGCACACACAAATCCCTCCCCCCTTCTCTTCCTGAGTCACCAACCTCCAGCGCGCCCCTGGTTCTTCTCCGGGATCTCAGCCCCAATTACCCATCCCTGCTCACCCTCACTTGCCGGGTGGGCATCCCCCACCATGTCAAAGCTGGCTGCAGGGGGAGGAGGAGGGAGTAAAAGTCCTGGGCCCACAGGCAGAAAGAGAGGAGAAGGGTTGGGGACCTGTCTGAAAAGCAGCACGCAAAACAAGGAAGTGGATGGTCTCAGCCAAGCAGGAGGTAAGAGCAACAAACAGGGAGCCCTGGAGTCTGAGATGCCTCCCAGGGCTCTCTACTCCAAGCCCCGGGCCCCAGGAAGCAGCACAGACTCACCCCTTAAGGGAAAACCCAGGATTTGAAATAGGAAGGGCCACTCTCTCCTCACCTCCCCTGGACATCTTGCAAAAGACAGAAGAGTGGGAAGCTCTGGACCAAGGGTGGGTGGGTAGGGGAAAGCCACCCTAATGATTCTGGGGGGACCTGCAGTCTAAAAGCTCTATCATGTCACCCCAGTTCTCTTACATCACCAGTGATGTGGGGGTGCCCAATTCATACTTCCAGGCTCCCCAAGCCCCCACCCTGCCCCGCCCCGCCCCAGGCTCCATGAGAATCCAGTTAGGGTACCAGCCACTTTGGGATACAGATGACAATTCCATCCCCAAACCTGTCCCGCGTCATGCCCAGTCACTGCGACTGCCTTGCAGGAGAGAGCATTTTCATTTACAAGTTCCCAACCCTGTACCTGTGGCTGTGGCATTTAACCACAAATAAGGCTCTCATCTGTGCCCGAAAGGGACAGCCAGTCCAGCAGTGCAGAGGGGCCTCTTAGGCACTCGACATGCTCTTTCAAACTTGTACATAAGTACACATAGCCACACTGGCCTCCCTGCGGTCCATAAGGAGGGGCTGGGATGTGGTTGCAAGATGCATTAGGAGTCACCCTTGACTGCTGGCCTCCGTGGAGAAATAACTGTAGGATGCCAGTATCACCCAGAACATAGTTCAGCGCACAATCCCATGAGGCTGTTCCCCCTGCCCCCATGGAGAGGGAGGCTGTGGTCCTGCACGGGCTGGAGGAGAGTTGGCCAGTCCCTAGTAATACAAAACACTTTCTCCAGGAAAATGCAGAGCCCATGCAAAGCCTGGGGGGGTCCAGACAGCCTGCTCACCCACATCAAGCACCCTCTGGTCAGTTTCCCACACCCAGGTTCCAAGACTCAGCCAGAAAAGAAGAGATGGGACGAGGAAGGGGGTGCAGAGCTAAAATGCCCCCACATCCCCTCCACCCTCCGTCTTCCCTGCCGCTGCCTCTGTCCCACCAACCTCCTCACACTCTGCTAATGGGCCCCCGCGCTGGCTCTGACAGCCCCTTCCTCCTGGTAGAACAAATCCAGACAGCCACCACTCTGCCTCCCCACCCCAAGCGAAGGGGATATTAACCATTCCCTCTTGGCCCCAGCACCCTCTGGTGGTTCCAGATTCTCACCCGATCTAATTGCCTGCTGCTTCCCTCTCTCCCTCTCTCTGCCACTTTCTCTTTTAACTCTTTCTTCTTGTTTGTTTTTGCTTTTTGTTTAAGGTTTGGGTCGGATTTAGGTTGTTTGAGAAACGATCTCACTATGCTGCTGGCCTTGGATTATTATCCTCCCGCCTCAAGCTCGGTAGTGCTGGCTCACAGAGCTGCCCACAACGTCTCACAGGTATTTGCCCTTCTAAGGCACCCTCTGCTCAAGGACACCAGAAGCCCAGATGTGACCTCCACGGAACTGGCTGCAGGGCCCTCCCACCTCCCAACCCACACCTTCCCAGACTCCTTACTGTCCCAGGTGGACTGGGTTCTGCCCGCACCCAGCCCGCACCCAGCCCGCAGCACCCTACCTGAAGCAGCAGCCGCCTCCTCCTCTGGGCTCGCGCCGCACCCCCGGGCTCACACCGCTCGGGCCGTTCAGGACCCGGCGGAGTCCCGGGGGGCTGCGGGCCGCAGGGGGGCGCGGATTCGAGCGCCTCGCAGCACACCAGGCTCACGGTGCAGCCCATCCGGCCCGGCGCCCTGCGGGCCCGGGGCGGGGACGCGGACTACCCGCGAGCTGGCCCGCCCCCAGCCCCAGCGACCTCTCGGGCCCAGGGCGTCTGCGACGTGGGGGAAGGAGGGCGACGCCCCCGGCCCGCCCCGTCGGAGTCCGCCTCCGCCTCCACCGCGGCTCTGCCAGGCCGTGGGAGTGCGGGGGCCCTGCGAGGGGCGGCGACACGGACGCAGGAGGCAGACGGTGGGGAGGGGACCCGAAGGCGCGGGAACGCGGGAGCGGCAGCAGCGGGGTCCCTGGTGCAGGCTGAGCTTAGGAGCGCGAGAAAGAGGGACCAGCGAGCGACTGAGACACTGACACCTGAGAAGGGATCTGTGGGGGACAGAGACGGCGGCGACAGGGAGGATGGGTGTCGCTGGGATCGAGTTCTGCACCGGGGGAAAAGGGCGGGACGTGGAGCAGAGAACAGCAGACTTGGGGATCGCCCTGTGCCCTGCTTACAGGTGGTTCCTCTACCTTGTCAAAGTAGTTCTAGGAGTCTCCAACCCTCGGTTCCCAGTCACCAGGACCAGCCCCTAGACCAGTCTACCCTAGAAAAACTATGACCCCAGCCAGCGAGGTCAACGAAGAGAGGCTACCCTACAAGAGCAGCCCACCTGGCGCTTGACCGAGCGTTTACTTCCGTCCCCGGGAAGTGGGTACCAGGGCTGGGAGGAAGGCACCCCAACACTGACGAGGATCGCGCAGCTGGCTGGGGTAGAGGAGGGGGGAAGATACTTGGTGGTCGTTTGTCCTCTCTCCACCTGTGACACCTGCAGGCCAGTGACAGGAACCAACCGGAGAGAAACGAGCCCGCTAGCGCCTCGGTCAGCCTCCTTCCGCCATCTTCTGGCAACTAGACAGAAATACAGGAGCAGGTGCCCGGGAAAGAGGCCTCTATCGGGTTTGTGTTTGACCACCAACTGGCCCTATGCCAGAACAGCTTGAGGGAGCCACCCATTCTGCCTCAGTGCCCTTGATCTTTCTCTACTACTTCTCCCTGGCCAGGGTTGGTCCAGCCCTCTCCAGGCTGGGCCTGAGTCACTCCCCAGGCAGGAAGGGCTGTGCGGAGCCCACAGTCACAAGGGACATAGTCAGGCTGCAGAACCCTGCTGCCCACACCCCAACCAGGCAGGCTTTCCCAGGTGAGCAGGGGGAGTCCCAGGGTTTGGGGATGAGATAGAGGAGTCCTGAAGGTCTGTAGAGAACTTATGTCTAATCCTTGGTCTACAGATGAGGAAACCGGGGCCTGAGTGAACAGTCAGAAGACACACAGTGAGTGAGTAACCAGTCCAGGGTGGTCCCAGCCCTGGGCCCCATACACTGCTCTCCTTTCCTCTCTTTTCTTCTTTCTCCTTCCCCATGATCCACTGCCACAGGGCTGCTACCCCACCCACAAACTCCATTCCTGTGGCCTGGAAGGCTGGACACCGGGGCTTTCGTCCTGGGCCTGACTTGGATGCCAGGATCTCAGCCTAAGCTCATCAATCCTTCAAAGGCAACAGCGTCCCTCTCCGGGTGCCAGGACCAGTTGGAGACAGAATGGTGGGGGTAAACCCAAGCACCCTACTCCTCACACTCACCATTGAGTTCAGTCTCAACTCTGTACCCCTACTTCTGCCTGCTCTCCCCAGGGAACACACATTTTCCACTCAGCTGGGGCCCTGGAAAGGATTAATGTAGGTCTCAAGGCAATGACACTCTGCTGAAGCTCAGGGGCTATCCAGGAGGAGAGGAGGTAACAGTTCCCCCAGCTGGGTGTCCACAGGGCACAGGCATTCTGCTCATACCAAGTAAACAGATCTGAGTTCAGCTTGTAGCTTTGTGGTACGGGGCTGAGATTTGCCCTCTCTGTGCCCAGTCATCTTCTGTAACAGTACACTTGGGAGGCTACCAAGGGAACTGAATGAGATAAAAAGATGTCAGCAATGATCAGGGTGACCAGCACCAGGGATGACCCAATAAGTGGGAGCTACATTCACATCTTTACACATTAGCCTTCAAGAAGCAACTCTAATCCCTTGCAATGCACTCAGTAAACTATTAAAACAATTTTTAAAGGAAAGGAAGGAAGGAAGGAAGGAAGGAAGGAAGGAAGGAAGGAAGGAAGAGTTGTTTTTCATCCCACCATTTAACTTACTGGTGTGACCCCCAGAGTGTTCTCACCCTCTCTCAACTCCAGACTCTCATCCCATCTATACAGAAGGAAAGTGGGCAGCTGAACCCAGAGGATCACGGGGAATCACATCACTTCCCAGTCTCCATGGCAGAAGAGGGGGCCATCCTCAAGATCACCAGGAACCTGAAAGGTGAGTATGTCCTGTGAGACTTTTCTGGGGGTGAGCTGCGGTCTGGAGAGCGTCTCCCTTGGAGGCTGGGCTCTCTGATGCCTGCTGTCTACCATCCCTCCTTGCAGACGCTGTCTCTGCCATCCTCCAAGGATATGGGGATGGGCAGGGGCCCGTGACAGACACCAGCGCTGAGCTACATAGACTCTGTGGCTGTCTGGAGTTGCTGCTGCAGGTGGGAATGTCCACCTTCCCTCTCTTCCCCTCCCCTCGTCTTTGGCTTTGAATACTCAGGAGAGCTTTCCCAGATATATACCCAAGCCACTGTCTTCCTTGGCTACCCGGCACTGTCCCCTTGCTCAGTGAGCAAGTCTTTCATGACATAAACTGCCTCCTAGAAGCTAGGACTAGCCTTCATTCTCTCCTCATTTCTACTTCCTGAGAGCCTTGATTACCGCCCCCCACACACACACACATAAACATAATTATCCTTCCTCCTCCTCTGACGTCATCTTTTGACAGTGAAGCTGCACTCTTTCGACCCTGTCTCAACCCCCATGGCACACCAGGATTGCACCTGTCTAGGGTTCTTTATCTTTACATTCTCTCTGTCTGGAATGCTATTCCCTAGATACTTGTATGACGTCCGTTCACATGACCCTCAGGTCTGAAGGCTTCCTCAGGCTAAAATTTCAGCCTCTCTCTCTCTCTCTCTCTCTCTCTCTCTCTCTCTCTCTCTCTCTCTCTCTCTCTCTCACACACACACACACACACACACACACACACACACACACACTTTCTATTCTCTTTCTTTTTTTTTCCCCTCCACAGCCACCATCACTGTCTAACACACTGTATGCTTTAAGGACTTAATTTATTCATCCTCCTACTCCCCTACCAAGATGTAAGCTGCATGAGGTTGGCTTGTTCATTGTTCACAGGCCTTAGAATGGGGTCCGCACATAGTAAAGTACTCAGTGTTTGTGAACGAATGAGTGTAAACACATACTCAGGGAGAGCAAATATCTTGTCCCCATCATAAGGGCAGAGCCAGATCTCTCCCTAAAAAGGGCCTGTCTACAGACAGGAGTCCTTTCTTTTTCTCAGTTGCCTTCCCAGCATGCCAGGGTGCTAGGGAGGTTCCAGGAGGAACCACGGGCACACATTCCTTATCCTCATCTCCGTCCTAGTTTGACCAGAAGGAGCAGAGGAGCTTCCTGGGGACTCGGAAAGATTACTGGGATTTCCTATTCTCAGCCCTGCGACGGCAGCGGGGACACACGGAGCAGACCAGATTCGTGTGCTCACAGGACAAGGTAACAGGAGCAGGAGATGGGGAAGGGGATGGACTTTGGAAGCACAGTAAAGCTCTGGTACCAGCACCGGACAAAGAATGGCTCGAGGCGAGCATACAGCCCTTCCCTGGGTCCCTTGTCGCTCACTCATACCTGCTCCACTAACAGAAGAATTCTCACCCACTCCTCACCTCTCACTGGGCCTGGCCTCACCTCCAGCCGCACATTCCTCCTCCAACCTTGGCCCAGCTCCCCATCCTGATTTGGCCCTCTCTTTGGTCCTCCCCACACCTTGCAGCTGAAGACCTCTCTAGGAAAGGGTCGCGCCTTTATCCGACTCTGCCTCGCCCATGGACAGCTGGCCGAGTCCATGCAGCTGTGCCTCCTGAGCCCAGATCTCACTCGGTAGGACTGCCAGGCCATCATCCCATCTAGGACGCTTGAGCCCACTATCCTCCTTCACTCCTAAATGGATGACTGACCACTAGGGATAAGGGAATGAGCGTCAGAAAGGAGAAAGGGCTTAAGGGTCCTCAGTTCGGCTTGGGCCTCTGCCCTCCAAGGCTGAGCTCAGCCACACCTGCCCGGGAAGGTCCCCTGTGGTGTGCCAATTCTCAGAGGTCAAGAATGGCCACCTCCAAATGTGCTTGTCCATCTTCACACAGGGAATGGTATGGCCCCCGGAGCCCTCTGTTGTGCCCTGAGCTCCAGGAAGACATTTTGGACTCTCTCTATGCCCTCAATGGAGTTGTCTTCAACCTGGACCTGCAGCGGCCAGACCTGGATGAAGCCTGGCCCTTGTTCTCAGAGTGAGTGGGCTCTCAGCCTCCGACCCAAGCCATCCTTTCTTCCCTTTAAAAATGTTTTTTAAGATTATAAGTATATTGTTTCCCCCATCTCTTTTCTCCCTCCAAAGCTTCCCATATACTCTTCCTTGCTCTCTTTCAAATTCATGGGCTCCTTTTTCATTAATTGCTGTGAGATACACACACACACACACACACACACACACACACACATTCAACCACTCAGTCTGTATAATATTATTTGTGTGTATGTTTTCAGGGCTAACCATTTGGTATTGGAGAACCAATCAGTGGGCTCTTCCCTGAGGAAGATTTTTTTCTCCTGTTCTCAGCATTCCTTAGTAGTTCTTTTTGTAGGGTTGAGTCCTCGTGAACTTTTCCTCATTTGTGCTAGCATGTCTATTGCTATTGCCCTTGTTCGGCTCATGTTTGGGCAGTCATATCGGTGAGACTTTATAGGTGTAGATTCTGACATTCCTAGAAGACACAGCCTCGCAGTCAACTCCCTGACTCTCTGGCTCACCCTTCAACCCCCACTTCTGCGATGATCCCTTACATGTAACTGTATCGTACATGTATCGGTTGGGACTAGGCTCCACAACCCTTCATTCCGATGGGTTGTTGTTTTCTGTAATGATCTGTTGCAAAGAGACGTTTCCTTGATGAGGGATGAGGACTACCCTGATCTGTGGGTATGAGGACAAATATTTAGAATGTAGCCAGGGATTCTGCTGCTTTAGTGGAGTGGTGGTTGTAGCTTCTTCTCCAAGATCCTTGACTTCACTACCCTTGGGTAGTAGGCGACGTTTCCAGTGCCAGGCATGATTTACCCTCTTGTTGAGCATGTCTTCATTCCAATTAGAGAGCTGTTGGTTACAACCAAGGTATGTGTAGCACTACCACACCCTTAGGGTTATCACGACATGTTGATTATTGTGGTTCGTAGGTGCCATATCTGGGTACAAATGGTGGTTGCTCCCCCCCACTTTGAAGCCTGCTTCTCTCCCCTTTTTGATCCTTGTCCCCACTCTCTAGTCTTCTCTTTCCTCAGTACCATCTCAGGCGAGGCCATGCTGCTAAAGGCTAATTGGCCGGGGTGGAAAGTGAGAAGGGTGAATGGGTGATCGGATGGTAGGATGGTAGGATGCAGTGGATATATAGATGGGACATGGGGTGGCTGGCTAGATGGGGAAAGGGAACCACTCAGGGGAAAGGTAGTAGTCTGAATGAGTGGCTCTGAAGCCGGGCAGCCTCCACTAGAGGACCAAGCCAACTGAAGACCCCCAGATGTTCTGCCTCTTGGTTTCAGGTCCCGCTGCTCCAATCCCAGACAGACCCAGGAAAGAAGACCCAGAAAGCCCAAAGGTTCCCCAAAGGAGGTGTGTCTGCCTACCTTCACCCTGACTTGCTTCTTGATCATCGATCTCCTGGCACTCCCAAGTTGCACAGGGTCTCCTGGGGGTATGCAGAGAGCTAACCAGAATAGAGGTGGAAGCTGCGTGTGAAGCTAGGGATAGGAGGGCAGGGCGGAGGTAGAATAAGGAGGTAGAATAAGGAGAACAAGGGAGCTCTGGTGCCACCTCCTCTAGGAGTCATTGGGACTCTCAGGAGAGAGCAATAGGGTGGCTGGAGGCTTGCAGCAAACAGACCAGGAAGTCCACTTCTACTGAAACCTCTGGGCTGGGTGTTCAAATTGGCCTATGTCAGTTAGGGGAGTAACTCAAGAGCCTGGTTTTCCAAGTCACAGCCCAGTGCTGCCCCTTTCTAACCTCAGCTAAAGGTCCTCAGGTGAGTTCCTGTCCTAGGGGAGTTGTGAGGATGGCTTGAGACAACCTCCATGGAGCTCAGCACAAGGCTCCTGGCTCCTGCTCTAGTCTCTTGTGGCAGTTTGAGGTTGTCACCATTCCACAAGCTTCCAGACACCAGATGTGGCCCTGTGAAGGACTCAGTCTCAGACCTTGAAAGAGCTCAAGGGTTATTCATGGAGACAGATCCGGAACACATTGCAGTCCATGCTAAGTGTGCAGTCAGCCTCCCACATCTGTGGGTTCTGCATCCGTAGACTCAACCAACCGCACATACAAAATATTTAGAAAAAAACTGATTGCATTGGTTCTGAACATTGTGGATTCTTTTACCCTCAGTGTTCCCCAAACAAGGCAGTATAATGACTACTTACATAGCATTGACACTGTGTGGGGTATTAAAGTCATCTAAAAAGGACTTCAGCATATCGGAGCTTGCACATTGGTTATTGGCAAGTCCCACACCATGTTAAAGAAGAGTCTCGAGTATCCAGGCATTTGAGCACCATCTTGAGGTCCTGGAGCCAACTCCCCTGGTATCAAAGGGTGACTGGAAGGTACAGATATGGCCAAGGGAAAAATAGAAGCAGAGAAAAGGCTCCCCTGTCCCTGCTACGCTGAGGATCGAATCCAGGGTCATACATACTAGATAAGTGTTCTACCACTGAGCTACATCCCCACTGGGGAAAACTTCTTGAGAGTAGTCACTTGTCTGTTTAAGAGTCTATCGCTATTTTATAAACCAGGAATTCTTGTTCCCCTTTTAGAGATGAGAATGTAGAGACACAAAATCAAGCACAGGAGAAAAGGTGAAAGGAGAAGGTGGAGGAGGAATTCGGGGGTGGGGGGTGGGGGTGGGGGGCACAACATCAACCCGGGCCCAGGGAGATGCCACTGACTGGAGGCAAGGAGGGGAGGAGCTGAGACACCTACTCTTCTTAGCTCAGATTTGTGGGTTTTGTGGGGGTGCTGCCTGAGATTATCTTGGCTCTAGTGACTTTCCCAATAGGAGGCCTAGGAGTCCAATAAAAAGCAAACCATGTTGGCCCAGGGCTATGTCCCAGATCAATGACCAGATGCTGAGATGGGACTTCTCTACAGGTGAGCTGCTCCAGAGGAAAGCAGCTACAGGGACCAGACGCCCGTGGAACCAGCTGTCTGCAAGATGCACCCAGAGAAGACCGCCTACCTGGCCTCTCTACCCTCTTGCAACATGGCCATCTTCCCACCTTTTTAGAAAAGAAGAAGGGGGATCCCAGGAGCCTCAGCTGTCCCCAGAGCATTTGGGAAACAGAAGGGGAGGGATTTGAGCTAGACCAGAAGGAGGGAGGCCCAAAGAATAGGAAATCCCTGGAGAATTCAGCAGCCAGCAGCCAGCAACAGAGGGAGGGGGCTAAGGAGGTTCAAAGGGAGGTAACAGGAGAGGAAGATGAAGGCAAAGGAAGCCTGTCAGTGACAGCAGGTCAGAGAACAACAGAGGGGACTCAGGAAAAGGCAGCAGATGGGGACCATGACCAAGGGCTGCTGATCCCCAGCCTTCAAGGAAGGGTAAATGACACAGCATTAGGGAACAGGCAGGGGTGGGATCAGCCTAGTGTTCTAGGGCAGCCCTGGGTCCTGCAAAGCCCGGGAGTAAAGAAAGGCTCCCCCACAGAGAAGCCGCAAGAGTGGACAAGAGTGACCAGTGTGGGCTGGCTGGAGGATCAAGCAGAAGTATCCGTGCAGGAGGTGGCCAAGGTACCTGTCTATTGCTTCCTCTCGCCTGGCTTGCAGCTAAGGGGGCTACAGTGATAGGCTGAGGCCATTCCAGACCAGTATAAGGGGTTGTTTGTTTGTGAACAGATCTTCTGTAACTCAGGCTGGCCTCGAATTTGCTATATAGCCAGGCTGTCCTTGAATCCTCTTGCCTCTGACCCCCAAATGCTGGGGATATAGGTATGTGCCATCACACAGAGCTCTGCAAATCAATTTCGGCTTGCCTTCTCAGAGTTGCTATCTGAGGATACCCTTTGAAAGTCACACATTCTTCAGCTCACAGGGTGTCCCTTTCCATGATTGCTTTCTATGAGACCTACCTCAGTTATCAGTACTTCCTGCCTAGCCATGCCAACATTTGAGTTAGGGACCACATCCCAGCAAGTCTTTTGGGTCACAAAGTTCAGGCTCCCTTACCAGGGCAGAGATCTCCCAGTGTCTAAGCTCTTTTGCTATACCACCACCACCACCACCACCACCACCACCACCACCACCACCACCCCACTAGTCACATTTTGACATGCTTTTCCCAGAAGTTCTCCCCAAAGACAGCTCCCAAGATGTCCCCCAGCCTCCTTCCTAGCCAGGGTCTTCCAGGTCCAAGAACTTGGCAATTTTTGGAAAAGCAGTGGTAACTCCAGACTCACCCAAGTGTGGCTAAAGCCTCACAGGGAAGTTCATCAGCTGGGCCCCAAGCTGGGTTGTTGTCTTCCAACTCTTCCTTGCCCATCTTTTCCCCAGGACCCTACGTATAGGCTCCGGCTGGCAAAGGAACAGGCCCAGCACCAGGAGCAGCTGCTGCAGGCACAGGAAGGAGATCTGCAGGCGCTCCAGGAGCAGCTCCTCAGGTAACCTTGGCAACACCCGCAGGGTTGGGACTCCAGGACTCCTGGGTATCTCAGTGTGCTGGGCACAACTCTAGGATACTGAGGCCAGTGCCATCCTGGGCATCAATCCTGATCCTGTGACACTCACAGTTCCTCTACTCCCCACCTCCCTGAAAACCTCAGGAGACAGCCCTGCTCCCTGACCCTGGGACCCTCCCGCGCTTGACCTCCTGCCTCTTCTGGGTGCAGCTCTGCCTTTTTAATCTACTCTGACTCCACCATACCTCCAAATCCATCTCCTTCACACAAGTGTTTAAAGCCAGGATTCCACTCTGTAGCCCAGGCTGTCCTGGAACTTAGAGCAATTCTCCTGCCTCAGCCTCCTGGGTGCTGGGATTACAGGCATAAACGGCTATGCCTGGCTTTGTTCCTCATTTTCGTTGTTGTTGTTGTTGTTATTCCCTGTTGTACAACCTTTTCACCCTTTTTCAGCCTCCCCATAACCCCAACAATGGCTGTCATTCACCCAGAACTTACATAATTTACCCAGTGTCAGCTTGTTAGCCGACAGAACCTGAGAGCCAAGCCCTGCCATGGCTGACTCCACAGCAGTGGGCTTTCTTGCTGTTTTGTGTAGTTATGTAGTCAGTTCCAGCAGCTAGGACTGACCTCCACTCTGCAATCCTTTGTCTCAGTCTCTCGGTGCTCAGGTGGCAGTCCTGTGCCCCCATGCCTGGCTCCCGCAGCCAATTTTGTTTTGCTATACAACTCAAGTTGCCCTGAAACTTGTGTAGCTGAGGATGGCTTTGAGCTTCTGATCCTTCTGACATGGACCTCTGTGCCCAGTTTATATGGTACTAAGAATCAAACTTAAGGCTTTGTGTCTGCTAGGCAAGCACTCTACCAACCCAGCCACCTCCCCAGTCCAGTTTTTTGTTTGTTTGGTTGGTTGGTCTCGTTTTTGTTTTTGTTTTTGTTTTTGTTTTTGTTTTTCGAGACAGGGTTTCTCTGTGTTGCTTTGGAGCCTGTCCTGAAACTTGCTTTGTAGACCAGGCTGGCCTCGAACTCACAGAGATCCACCTGCCTCTCTGCCTCCCGAGTGCTGGGATTAAAGGCGTGTGCCACCACCACCCTGGCACTGTTTTTAACACAGTTCTCTATACCAGCAGGTGGTTGGTTCCAGGACCCCATGGAAACCCATGGCTGTTTAAGTGCTTTACATAAAGATAGTGTAGGGTCTGCACAGAACCACCGACACCCTCCCCTGGGCTATATGAGCCTCCCTAACTTGATCTGAATGCTGTGAAGATAGTCGTACCACTACATTGTATAAGGAACCATGAGAAGGAAAAAAATAATAACCCTGGGACATGCTCAAGACACACAGTTTACGTTTTTTTATATGTTTGCTTTCTTCCCCAAACATTTTTGGTTCAAACCAGAGAGCTGACTGTATTCCACTCTCCCTGTCTCTCTCTACCAGGTAGCTCCATGTTCCCTTCTTTGCCTTGATCTCAAGGCCCCAAAGGCATTATCTGTCATAACCCTTCCTGTTTCAAAAGTCTACTCCATGCAAAAATCTTCCTGCGTCTGCCTTCGGTCTTCATAGGCCCGGGGTCTGCATGCTGCCTCTGTCTCTAGAGGACACCATAACACCTTCTCCAAGGTCAGGGAACAGCCACCCCTTACCAGAGGCTGAGTGTCTATGACTCATACTGAATCACCGGGAAGATTTCTGTCTGTCTGTTGAACAGCTGGAGCAGACATGGGAGCCCAGACTCTAGCCCAAAGCCCCTTGAACTCCATTCAGTACCCGAGCTGCTATGACCAGCAAATATTCCTGTGATTCAAATCCTAAGTGAAAGTGGGGGTCTTGGCCATGCAAGAGCCTCTGTGGCTTCAAGAAAAACTGGTGGGAGCAGCTAAGAGGCTCCAGAGAGATATCCCAGTATCAAACTTCTTCCTGTATCTGAGGGCACTCCCTCACAGACCCCTGTCACCCTGCCACCTGTCACTTGGTCATTCCTAAACACTTTGGGCACCCATTCTAAATCCAAAATATTCTTGTGGGCAAAACACAAAACCCCTGCCTTTGTGTTACTCGCAGTAAGTAGGAATCTGCAAGTGAAACACAGAGCAATGGGGTTGGGGTGGGTTTATTACTATTATTTGTTTGTTTATTTTAATGCATAGGTGTGAGGGATGAGTGCGCATGGTTGTGACTGTGGGTGTACATGTGCCATGTGCCATGGCACACACGTGGGGGTCAGACAACAACTGAGTCAGTTCTCTCCTTCACCATGTGGGTCCCAGGGACTGGACTCAGGATGTCTGTCTTGGCAGCAAGCGTCTTTACCTGCAAAGCTATCTCCCTGGCCCCTGAAGTACAGTTCTAAGGAGAAAAACATAGGAAAGGAGAATGAGAAGTGACCACCGAGATGTTTTCGAGAGGGTGGTACAGCCACTGAAGGCCTCTCAGAAGCGCTGGTGTCTGCACGCAGACATGATGGAAGGAAGGAAGGAGCCAGCCTTTGGGACACCAGCTAGAAAGAGGTTCCAGGCAGGGGGCAGAACAGGAACAAAGGTCCTGAGGTGGGAAATTGCACAGCAGGTTCAAGGAGAATCATGGGAGCCATTCTGGCCCCAGTCAGGGTGGGGGTGGGGGGAGAGGTCTGGTGGACAACGGGGGCCAGCTTAGAGAGAGCCTGGGAAGTCATCAAAATAACCTTGGCTTTAAATCGAAGTAAGGCGGGAGCCATTATAGAGTTCAAGCAGAGGAAGGATATGGTCTGATTGTTTCTTTTTTTTTTCATATGTAAAAAATGCTTTATAAATTCTTCAGCAATTCAGAAGTTTCTTAGTATCGTGGCAGAGTTCTGCCACCATCAGCACCGGCAATTCACCAGCATTGGCGTTACTCCCTATAGAATGCCTGTGCCCCAAGCCGGGCGGTCGTGGCGCAAGCCTTTAATCCCAAGCACTCGGGAGGCAGAAGCAGGCGGATCTCTGAGTTCAAGGCCAGCCTGGTCTACAAAGCAAGTTCCAGGATAGGTTCCAAAGCTACACAGAGAAACCCTGTCTCGGAAAAAACCACCAAAGAAAAGAATGCCTGTGCCTGTTAGCAGTCATTCTCCAACTTACTTTCAGTTCGTAGACTTGGCTAGTCCAGGCTGACCCTATGGAACAAGACTGGAGGGTTCTTTCCTCATCCCACTGGGGCCAAAATGGCCTCCATCATGTTCCTGGATCCTGCTATGCCCAGCCCCACCTCAGGGCCTTCCATCCTGCTCCTCCCTCGGTGTGTTCTGCCTCTCCTCTTTATGCAAACACCGGCAACTCCCAGGAGGCCTTCTTTCCAGAGGGCTCCTTTGGTAAACAGGGGTCTTAGTTGGGGTGTCTATGGCTGTGACGAAACACCATGACCAAAAGCAACTTGGGGAGGGAAGGGATCTTTTTCAGCTTACAGTTCCACAGAACAGTGCGTTACTAAGGGAAGTCAGAGAGGAACTGGAGACAAGAGCTGATGCAGAGGCTGTGGAGGCCTCTCACTTATCTGCTTACTCACTCCGGGTTTGTTCAGCCTGCTTTCTGATACCATCCAGGACCACCTATTCAGGGGTGGCCCCACCCACAGTGATCTGGGCCCTCCCACATCTATTATCAATCAAGAAAATGCCCCTACAGACTTGCCTAAAGGCCAGTCTTACGGAGGCATTTTCTCAACTAATATTTCTTCTTCCCATATGAGCCTAGCTTGGGTCGAGCTGACATTAAAAACTAGCCAGCACAGCAGGAGGAGAGCAGAGGTATTTAGCCTGGGCCAGTGACAGAGGGGGTGCAGCTGCTGATTTGTGGGTTAATTTTGAAGCGGGGCTTCCTGAGAGACTGGCTGGGGATCTGAGAGAAAGAGCTCAGAACAACTATTCTCAGAGGTGGGGAAGGTTGGGATGGATGGGCTTGTGTGGAAAGCTCAGAGCAGAGCTTGGAACCTGTAAAGCCTGGGACATTGGTCAGACTTCCAAGTGAGGGCTGTTGGGCAAGAAGTCAGGTGCTGGAGAGAAGGTAGCCTGAGAGACAGCAGTGAGTCATGTCAGACAGCAGATGGAGTCGCAACTCCCAAGCCTAGAAAGCAAGCACCTCCCAGACCCAGGAGCCAAGCATTGAGCCCACCAGTGGGCAAAGGGACTAGGGCATCCAGCCAGTGACAGGGGTTCACCACCAGCCCTCCAAGTTCTATGGGCACGTTCTCTCTACTTGTATTTGCTGTACCTATGTGATCATGCCTGGGTAGGGGACAGGTGTCCTACAGTAAACAAAACCCAGGAAGTCCATCCTAAAAGACAGAGAGACTTGACAGGAAGCCATTTACTCTGCCCAGCTACTGCCCGCTCAGCACTGGTGACCAGGGTCCCAGGTGACTGAAAGTGTGGAGAAGACTAAAGAATTCAGAGCTGGACAGACCCGTGCCCAGACTTATGGTCCTCTTACCACACTGTGTGACCAGAGGCAAGAATTATACCCTGTCTGGGACGCTACTTTTCTGTCTTGTAAAATGAGGCATAGACTGCCCATCTGATGACGTTGTGAAAATTGAATGAAGCAGGGCTATGGCTCCTCAGCTCAATGCCTGACATATACTAGGGGGCTCAAGACACCTTTGTTCCCCCGACATCCACTCCTGTCATTGAAATATTCAGTGGCTTCCTCTGGGGCCCGGCTGACCTCCCTGCATCTCTTGCCGGCTTCCTGGGGCTCCCTGCCGGGTAGCCTCCTTTCAGTCACCCAGGCAGACAGACCACTTCCGCCTTGCCGACTAGCAAGGCTGACTTCAATGCCATATCGCCTCAGCTGAGTCCCCCAGCACCTTCTCTAGTCTCCATCTCGGCCTCTGGTGGGCTCTGTCACAGAACTTGGCTTAATTACCATAAGTCCCACAGGAGCCATGGCTGCGGCCCTCTTACTGACACCTAAAATTGCCACCAGCACACAGCAGGGGCCTGGGTAGGTTTCCCTCCCACCCAGCCAACACACATACCCCATGGTGGTCACATAAAGCAAGAGAACTAGATGAGGAAAATGTTGAGTGGCGCCCTCTACAGGAGCCTGGTGGAGGTCAGCAACTAAGAAAAGTCCAGACAAGGCCAGCTTTCACGGGCCTTTTGGAAGTTCTTTTCTTGGTGAGATTTGAAAGTGCACCCAGCTTTCGATCTTGGGGTCTGCTAAACGGCTATGCTTTGAAAGTCAATAGTTCAAGGACTGGGGGTGTAGCTCAATTGGTAGAGTGCCTGGTGGCAAGCACAAGGTCCTAGGTTTGATTCCCGAACTCACCAGCATCTACCCACCGCTGGCTGGTACACACTCCCTACTAGGTCATAGTGAGTGAGAAGCTTGGGCTGTTTTATTTCCAATTCAGTAAGCTTCTTGGAACCTTCTAGAAAACCACTAACAACAACAAGAAAAGGCAAGAATAGAGCTGTGGCAGTTCCAAACCCAACCCAGAGACAGAAATATAGGAAAGCCATATTTTTCCTATTGCTTTTTAAATTGAAAAGACAATATGACATACCTTCTAAAAATACTTTAAAGCGAGATAATCACCCCAAGGCCTCCACTGTTCTCCTCCACATGCAGTTGTTCCCAGCTGGTCAGAGTGTTCCCTGATGAGATTGCTAGGCAGTCACCCCCCCCCCTCCTTCCAGACAGGCCTCCCATAAACATACCTTTCCAGAGAGTTACATTTTAAAGTGGAAATGTTAAAAGGAAGGGAGGGAAAGAAAGAAGGAAAGAGGGAGGGAGAGGGAGAGAGAGGAAGAGGAAGGGCAGGAAGGTGGGAAGGAAATGATCAGTAGCGCCCTCTACAGGAATACTCAAAGTTAGGCCCTGTTACTATTTCTCTACGATTACTGAATCTGTCATAGGTGCTCAGTTTGGTGTGTGGTATGCACGTTTATTGGGGTGTGTGTGTGTGTGTGTGTGTATGTGTGTGTGTGCACTGCAGAATGGTGGTGGGTGTTGGTAGTGTGTGCAATATGTAGTACATGTGGAGTATAACGTATGTGTGTTAGGTGCCTCTGTATGTTTGTGTATGTAGACACTGTACCTATTTGTAGACTGGCTTTTCTCCAGGGACTCCCATCACAGGTTCTGAGCCTTTCTCCTAAAACTGAGTCTCCTGTTCCCAGGTGTCAGGCGGAAAGAGCCCATTTGCAAATGATACTGGAGCAGACACAGCAGGAAGCTGAGAGGAGGGATGCCATGTATGAGAAGGAGCTCGAAGGGCAGAGGGACCTGGTCCGGGCCATGAAAAGGAGGGTGTTGGAACTGATTCAGTAAGAATGGGGCTGGGAGCTGGGGTAGAAAGGAGGAGTGGTAAGGACTGTGGAAGCCAGGCTCGAAGACCACACCACTAGCAACTCTCGGGTTCTAGACCCTTCATATGCGAACCTGTTTCCTTCTGTTAGTGACCTCAAACTATCATTAATTACATGTCGCATGCTACAGAGGAGGAAACTGAGGGTCAGTGCTGGCTTGGCCACTAAAGACAGACAGCGCATAAACCACAGAGTCCTCTGACAATAATGATGCTCTCACCTCAAGAGCTGCCCTCTGTCTTCCATCATGGTCAGAAGAGATCCCATCTCTTCTAGCTCATGAGTTTAGAAGGGACTCAAAGGAGAGAGAAAAGTAGAATACCACGACCTGGCCACATGCCTACACCTACCTGCCTACTGGACTTCCTTAGGCCTCTGGGCCTGTGGGTCGAGCCTGGGGCAGCTGTTCTAGGTGCCAGAGCTGAGCTCACCAGGGTTTATTTCAAGCCTCCAAGCCCACTGAGATGGGGGAGACATGTAAAGCACACTCGCCCTTCAGTCAGGTAGGGAGATACTAGACACATGTGTGCACAGACATGGACGCTCACACATATGTGCACTCCTTTCATGGAGCTCAGGCGACCCAACATCACTGGTCTCAGCTTCCATGCAAATGAGCAGGTTGCTGGACTCATCCAGAACTAAATTCTCATGCGTAAAACTCACACGTTAACAATGAAAAGAAAACAGGGTCATCTTAGAGGAAGCTAGCAAATAATTTAAGGGGGGGGCAGATAAAGGCACTTGCCGTGCAAGCCTAATGACCTGAAATAGAGCCCCAGAGCCCGTGGTAGAAGGAGAGAACCAGCTCCTGAAAGCTGTCCTCTGACCACACACGTGTGCACACACTCAGCCCTGTCATGTTAGCACTGGGGAGATGGAGGCAGCAGGCTTGTGTGTTCTAGAGCAGCCTGGGCTATAGTGAGACAAAACAAAACATATGATTGTCGGTTTGTTTAATTCACCAAAAGGATCAGAAAATAAAGATAAGCCGGGCAGTGGTGGCCCACACCATTGATCCCAGCACTCGGGAGGCAGAGGCAGGTGGATCTTTGTGAGTTCGAGGCCAGCCTGGCCTACAGAGTTCCAGGACAGCCAGGGCTGTTACACAAAGAAACCCTGTCTCAAAAAAACAAAACGAACAAACTAACTAACATAATTAGTATTAATTAACTAATTAATTGATTAAAAGCAGGCTCCCAGAAAACAGGATAAAAGCGGGTGTAAGTAACAAGAGAAATGGAGGCATAGAAATCAGTGGGGAGGGGGGAGGGTGGGAAGACGGTTCAGGGGGTAAATGCTTGCCATGTAATCATGAGGACCAGAGTTAAGATCCCTAGCATTGACGCTAAAAGCCGGGAGTAGCATGTCTATAAACGCAGTGTTAGGGAGATGAACACAAGAGGATCCCTGGGGCTTCCCGGCCAGCTAATCTAGCCAAATGGGTGAGCTCTGGGTTCAGTGAGAGATGCTGTCTCAAAAAACAAGGTGGAAAGTCATTGAGGAAGACGCCCAGTGTCAACCTCTGGCCTTCACATGCATGCACATGAACGTATGTACACCCACCTGCACACACACACACACACACACACACACACACACACACACACACATACACACACACACATCTAGGAGTCCTAATACCCTCTCCAAGTGGCAGAGGTTTCCAAAAAGAAGAAACTAAAATTAAGCAGGTTATCAAATAAGTTATTCCAATGGTTAAAAATGTGCATTTTCAGGCTCTGCCGGACTGCCGTCTTTAGAGCTCACTGAATGCTCAGCCCAGTAAACAAAAGGGGGAAACTGCCCTTCGTACCTAGATACGCCATTGTGAAGTTTCAGAAAAGCAAAGAGAAATATTATTTTCAAATTATCTGGAGGAAAACACAAAGCACAGAAGGATAGGGGGACTCACCACGTGTCAGTGTCTATGATGTAATCATTCTCAAGTTCTCAGAAAAGCCCACTCTTGAAGTAGAATTCCGTGTCCAGATAAACCGTAAGTTGAATGACTAAGGTGATGGCCACAGGCCATTAATCAGATAGGTCTCAGAAAATTCAACTCCCACACAGCCTTTCTTAAGAAACTTGTTGAGGATGTGCTCCAGAAAAAAAAAAAAAAAAAATACACCAAGAAAGGAGATGTAAGCCGGGCAGTGGTGGCGCATGCCTTTAATCCCAGCACTCGGGAGGCAGAGGCAGGCGGATCTCTGTGAGTTCCAGGCCAGCCTGGACTACAGAGGGAGTTCCAGGAAAGGTGCAAAGAAAACTACACAGAGAAACCCTGCCTCGAAAAACCAAAAAAAAAAAAAAAAAGAAAGGAGAATATGTAATTCAGGGAACAACAGTTCCACCTAGGAGAAAGAAAAGGAAATCGCCAAGGAGGCACACGAGTGGAAGAATCAGGAGAATACTTGCTGTGGTGAAGGATTCGGGGGAAGTCTGACACAGTGGTGCATGCCTGAATTACCAGTACAAGGAAAACTGAGGGAGGAAAATCACACGCTCAAGGCCAGCCTGGGCTACATAGAAACAACCTGTCAAGAACAATGGTAGTAGTGATAATAATAATAATAATGAGAGGGAAAATAGTAAGTTAAAGGCAGGTCATGCAGTGAGTCCAGAAAGACACTTGGAGGGCTGGAGAGATGGCTCAGTGGTTAAGAGCACTGGCTGCTCATCTAGAGGACCCAGGTTTGATTCCCAGCACCCAAAAGGCAGTCTGTAACTCCTGTCCCAGAAGATTAGCCACCTTCTTCTACCCTCCTTGGGCCCTGCATGCATGTGTGCACAAACATAGAACACCCATACACATAAAATAATAATAAAACTAAAAATAAAATTGAGAGGAAGACAATTAGGAACTACCAGAAAGGCCAGGAGTGTGGCTCACACTTATAGCTCTAGTATTCGGGAGACTGAAGCAGAAGGATTGCCACTGGTTGAAGGGCAGATACAGTCAGAGATCCTGCCTCCCAGCCTTTCAAGAAAGGAATAATAGGGCTGGCAAGATGGCTCGGCAGGAAAAGGTACTGGCTGCCAAGTTCAAATCCCGGGACCTACATGGTGGGAGGAGAGAACCAAGTCCAGAGAGTCCTCTGATCTCTTTGTGTACATGGTAGTATCT
>CABHPH010121146.1:32064-55842 GCA_902168325.1 Peromyscus nudipes | reverse complement strand
CACACACACACACACACACACACACACACACACACACACACACACACGAGTCCCAGCATTTCTCAATATGCTTCTCCCACCACTTTAGGGTGGGCTATGTGATAGCAGTAAGCTTCTAGATGGACTCCTGGGGCCACCCTTGCTTCCTCTGAATCTGTCCTCAGCATGACAGCCAAAGCAGTCCTTGTAAAATTGACATCTAACTACATCGCTTTTCCATTCTGGCTAGGAAGATACTCACCTCATCCAGACTCGAGGATCAAGTCTTTATAGTGGCTTCTGAGGCCTTATGTGACCCTGTACCTTTATTCTTTTTCCTGTCTCAATAACTCTTTGTAAAACAGTTCTTTAGCCACATTGGCCTCTGTTCTTCCTTTATCCTTCTCAAGCCTTTCCCCTAAACTCATTTCCTTCTTTAGTGTGTCTCATTTCATAAACCCAAATTATACTCCCAGTAAGACCACACCTGTCCACTACTCTCCTATCTTGTTCTACTCTCTATTATCAATCAATCTTTAGCAGTCGATAACATCATGGAATTGTTGTTTATTGTTGATCTGTCGCCCCCTGCTGGAAGATATACACCATGAAATCAGGCTTTCTTGATCACTGAACAACTAGACTGGCACCTGGCCCACAGCTGAACACAGAGAAAACTAGGCAAAGGATATTACTGAGCAGCACAGAGTGGGTATTAACTGCTGTACCAAGCATTCTTCACCTAACACCAAATATGCTTTTTTGAAAACAGTACTGGGGACAAACAGAGTGAAGAGGGCAGTTTGGTAAAGCTGTGAACCCTGAACAATCCAAGTGCTGTTTAAAGTAGCAGTCCCCATAGAAATGTGGAGGTAGACACATTTGCAGCTGTATTCAACTGATTCACTCTTTGGAAGCCTGAAGTAGGTTGAATGGCACCTATTCTCTCCCCCCAAATAATACATACATACATACATACATACATACACATATATATCATATACATATACTTAAACACTATGAATGTGACTGTATTAGTAATTTTTGTTTCTGTGACAAAAATACCTGACATAGGTTCACAGTTTGAGAATACCATCCATCATGGCAGTACAGGCATGGTGGCAGGAGCTTAAGGCAGCTGATCACAGTGGACCCACAGTCAGGAAACAGAGATAAATACTGATGCTCAGCTCTTTCTCCTTTTTATTCAATCTGGGAGCCCATCCCTGCTGCCACTCTCAGTTAGGGTGAATCCTTCCTCCTCAGTTAAAGCTCTCTAGAATGTCCTAAAGACATACTGTGTGTCTCCTAGGTGATTCCAAATCCAATCAAACTGACATGAAGATCAACCATTGCAGTTACCTTATTTGGATAATAGGTATATGCAGTTGTAATTTACATTGGCCCTAAATCTACTGATAACCATTCTCCTACCTAAAACAAAGGCAAAGAAGAGGAGTATAGGTACAGAGGAGAGGAAAAGGCCATATAAAGACAGATCCAGATACCAGGGTGATATTTTCATGGGCTAAGAAGTTAGCTGGAGTCATCAGAAACGGAATTAGAGCAAGGAAGGATTCTCTCCTAGTGCCTCCAGACACTTGACCCACAGGGCTTTCACCTTGCAGAAACAAGGTAGATAACTTGTTGTTTTAAGTCACCAAAGTTTGTGTTCACTTATTAAGGCAGCCACAAGAAGCTAAGACATGGTCTTAGTCCTCAAGACTCAGGGTTGCTCCTCTAGAATCCTGGTAGTATCACATGTCTCATGCTAGCAGGGACCATTCTTCTCAGCCTTTGCCAGTGTTGCTCACTGTCTCACAGCTTTGTTGGCACTCATAGCTTGGCTAGACAGTTTACCATGGACTAATGCAGGGCAGTTCTGGGAGCTACTATATGTGCTAAAGGAAGGCACTTTTATAGGCTTTAGCTTTTATTTCTTACTGTTTCATATGCTGCTCAAGCTTTCTGGAAAGCCACTTCTGATGGCTTTGGAACATGAATCTCCTGCAGAGCTCTTTTCTCATACATCTTGACCTGGGTGATCATTACCTAAGTATTTACTTTCATAGAGATTCATTGAGCTGAACATTTTAAGATATGTGCAGTCTGTGATTTGTATCCCAGAATAAAGGTTTACAGAAATGAACATGCTGGGAAAGGTCCCATTGTGCCTTTATGCCAACATCAATCCCCTGTTGACTGCTAAAAGGAATTGCAGTGACACAGACTCATGGCACCCTCAGAACAATACCAGAAGGGTTGTGCTGGGGTCTTGCTCATGTGTACAGTGAGGTTGATAGAGGCATACAGAAACTTGTTACACAGCTGGGAAGGGGCAAAGTGGGAGTTGACCCCCAGGCCAGAGGTTGTGAGTGGTGCTGCATTCAGCTGTGTATTCAGTCAGAGAGTAAGCTCATGGGAAGATGATCTTGCAGAGCAGTATGGGCACAGACTTCCATGTCATACAACAGGATAGCCCTCAAGTTGGCACAAAGTCTTAAGCTCCCAATTTCTGGTGAGAAAGTGGAGCAGCAGGAAATGCCAGGTGTCACTGGCAGGAGCCCTGGGCCATGGCCACACATCAAGGATGATTCTGCAGCATGTGTTGAAGTCAAAGAGACTGTACTCTACTCTTCAGAGACTTCTGGCCTAGGAAGATCCATCAGATATGTACATGAGTATATATGCAGGAAGACACTCAGTAAACCATTGTATATACCATTGAAGAGCCCTCAGCATGGCATGGCTGTGTTAACTGGTTTATTCTGTAAGTGGGACTCAACAGTGACAGAATTTAGAAAGCACAACAGTGAGCCAAATGCCATTCACCAAATACACAGTGCTATCAGTTACATAAATTTAAAAAAATAAAAAGTAATAGTGTAATTTGTTTCTGGATACTCACCTCTAGGAAAAGTGTCACAAGTCTACATAGAAAGGAAAGCCTCACACCAAATTGTGAAGAATTGTCCTTCAGAATGAAAAAGGGCAGTCGATCTAGGAATGGACAGTACAGAAATCTGAAGCTGTGTCTAGGCTGATAAATGCTTAGAGGTGGCCATGCAAGTGTGAAGAAATGTGTGCACTCTGTTTCCCATTGGTGAAAAGTTAGCTGTGTGTTTTAGGACTCTAGCTGTTTTCCCCTATATGTCCATGGTGCAATGTGCAAGGAATGTATGTGTGTATGTCAGTTCTTAGTAAAGGGGAGTTAATATGAAGGCAGTAGGCAGATGTCATGGCTGGCATGAAATATAACTTGTGTCTATTTTTTTTTTCTAACAGCCCAACCCAGTGGAGCAGCGTTACATGGAGCTCTTGGCCTTGCGTGATGATTATATAAAGAGGCTTGAGGAAATGCAGCTTGCCAACTCTACCAAGCTTTCTGACCCCCCTGCTTCGCCTTCCAGTTCCTCACAGATGATGCCTCATGTGAAAACTCACTTCTGAGGGGATCACTGGCACTGTACTTGAGCTCTAGATAAGTGAAATAGTTGACTTTCATTTCGGGCATGTGTACAAAGTAGATTTAAAATATCTGCCTCCATTTAGAAGTTAAACCAACATCTTAGACTCTTGAGTATGTGCCTTCTGTAATACATATTACAAGAAATCTACGGTGTCTGTGTGGCAATTCAAAGAAAGGAGTAAAGAGGGGGTTCTGGAAAATCCTCACAATTTTTTACAAAGCACTTTTGCTAGGATAAAAATTTAAATTTAATTTACCTCTATATAAATGCTACATATATAGTATATATTTTGTGGGCTTAATTGAAACATTTTAAATCCAGGGGGGAAATGTGTTTGTAAAATGGATTTTACTATAGCTGCTTACAACAGTTGCTCTGGATTATCTAAAATGAATCCAAATGTGAAAGTTGGGTATTACTGCCAAAGCCAAATTGCACTCTGCTTCCTCGGCAGATTCCAAGAGCAAGGCATTGAAATAATTGCCAATTTTTATACCACCATAAGTGGTAATGTAAGAAAAAAGATGAGCATTTCATCATTTTAAAATTTTGAAAATAAAAGGTTCTCCCATCATTTTTCTAAGAGAAGCATATTTTTATATTAAAAAAGTGATGTGGTTTGATTTTTCTCCTTAACTTTGCCAGCTCTGCTTTCTAAATTCCCCCATGAGCTTGTCTAACACTGAGTCATGCTCAGGTTGAGGCAAACCCCAAATATAGCACTGTGTGAGGATGTCAGCTGCCTTCTGCTGCTTAGGTAAATATTTTTGCAAACACACCTCTAGTCAGTGCAGCTTATCTGCCAAAGTGTAGGTTTCACTGTCTTGGATGGATGAGCTATGGCTAGAGCATCCTTCTTTAAAATAATGCCCCAGGTGTACATTTTTTAGTGTATTCTTGAAATATTCTTTTTATGTATCTCTGTTTAAATGGTGTTGGGTTCCTCCTCCATGTGCATGCATAAAAACTGGTTCTGCACATTGTTACTTGAAATACTGAGCAGTTTACTTTTTCAGGTTTTTTTCATTTCGTTTTATAGTATGAAGTGAATTTTAAATGCACAGTTCTATTTGATATCTGAACTAATTCATTTCGTAAATATATTTGTAAAAGCTAAAGCTAGAGCTAAAGCAATTAATGTTTTACAGTAATTTATAAAGATTATTTATAGCTAATATGGTTTTGTTTTCAGTGAATTAAGAGAGATTAAATTTATCATTGTAAATTATTTTATGTCATAGCTTACTAGTCTACCAAATAAGACACCTCAAATATAGTAGTGTAATGTATGAACTTTGTAAGTATAAAAAAATGTATTAGATATTCTTTTGCTTTTTGTAAATGCTGTAAATATTTCATAAATTAAAAAAGTGTCACTCTATAAAAAGAAAAGGATGCTAATACTAATAGTTCAAAGGACTTTGTGAAATTTCATGAAAACATTTTCATGACAAAAAAATATTAAAGAACTGCTGTAATAAATGTATTAACTAAAACCTAACAATTTCCAGGGATATAACTGTGTGTGTCTAAGATGTGCATGGTGCCCATCTTATCTGCTTATTTTCTTTTTCTGGATCTACTTCACATGTTTTTTTTTTTCATCATAGTAGCAACATTTGTTTTCTCTTTTGGTTGTTGTTTGACCTAAAGTCTCATATAGCCCAGGTTGGCCTCCAACTTACTGTGTCACCAAAACTGGCCTTGAACTCCTGATCCTCCTGCCTCCATCTCACAGTCATACACTGTCACAAACAGCTTATTTCCATTTCTGTCTGATAAATGGCCAAATGGATTTACTACTGATGGACACATCTGGAGACCTTTAGGAAAATGCACACTGATGCCAGTTCACTTCATACATACATACACCTGGAACAGAGGATAGAAAACATCTCACCTTGACAAGGTAGCAGAAATCCATTCTGAAAAAAAAAATTAAAATGGAGTCTCCAAGCTGTCCTACTGTAGCTGAGGATGACCTTTGAATTCTTGATACTCCTGCCTCCACTTCTGAAACACTAGGATATGCTACTATGCCCAGTTTTTATTCAGTGTTGGGGACTGAATTTAGAGCTCCCTGCATTTAGGGACTCTACCAACTAACGCACATCTCCTGCCAGCACAGAACTTGCTGATGATATATGTATGTATGATGCATAATCACCAAGGGTGATTAAAGAAAAAAAACAAACTTCTAGAGTTTTAAATCAGTTTACATTTATACCATAGTATAAATAAATAAACAAACAAACAAACTTATAGGATAGAGAAATCGGAAGTCTAATGTATAACATAAGGACTTGTAGTTGTTAATATATTTGAGATTTGCTCTTAGAGTTAGGAGTCTTGTCAAAAGCAGGATAACTATGAGATTTTCTTGAATATGATAACCATCTCTATGAATCTGTCAAAAACTTACTGTGTTCCTTAAATGTATAGTATAGAAGAATTTTCTTAAAGAATCTGTTTTTTTAAAAAGAGAAACTCAACCACACCTTTCATCTGAAATATACATTGAAGCCACAATGAGATGTTATGCCACACCCTTGTATTATTACCGTTGTTTTGTTCCAGGAATTGACCCTAGGGCCTGTTAAATACTTTACCACTGAGCCACAGCCCCAGCATTTAATACTTTATTTTGAAATAAGATCTTACTAAGTTGCCCAGGTAAATTTGGGACTTGCAATCCTCATGCCTCTGCCTCATAAATAGCTGGATAGTAGGCTTTTCTTCTCAGGCTTGGTAATGTTTGCAAACATTAAAAGTCTGCAAAATCAGAAGCATTGGCCAGTAGGAGCTCTGGTATAATACTTTGGAGAACAGTTGGCATTACTTGGTAAGTCGAAATGGCACCCTTTGACATGGTATTTCTACTGTTGAATGAGAAAAATACACATCGTGTTCAGAGAAGCATTTTTGGTTATATCTAAGAACAAGCTAGAAATAAGTATCTAGCTACAGTGGGCCAGATAAGTTGTGGCATACGCTTAACAACAGAATACTGCATACCAGGACAAAATCACCATGTACCTATGACCACACGTCACATTGATGAATTCCGTAAGTATGTTAACTAAAAGAAACCAGACACAGAGACTGTAATATTTCAATCATGTAAGTTCAAAAGTAATTCTTATTTAGGGATATATGGATGGTAAAACAAAAGCAAGTCATCACAGACAAAAGAACAGCGTAGAAGCTTCTAATACATGAAATGTGATGCAATGTGTAGAATTCAAAGAAAATTGAAATGCCTAGATTGCAATATACCCAAGCCTGGAAGAAGAAGACAAAAAGGTAGGTACAGTTCCTATGTGAAAGGTAGATTTGGGAGCACAAGGCCTAGCATGAAAAGGCCAGTTTGAAGCTACTATGAACCTGGTGTAGAGATAAGTAGAGGTACAGATTTAAAAAGAATCAAGAGTCTGTGGCTGGAAAGATGAAAAAGAAAAGAAAAGGAAAAAATGCAGCTTTGGGTCTCAGAGCTGTTCTTGGTTTCCAGAGTAGTGGTGCTCAGTCTAGACTGAAGTTTCTGCTTCCTGCTTCCTTTTCTGACATAGGACATGTCAACAGTGAATCAAGTCAGAGTGATGAGATGTATGCGTTTCAGATATGCTGTGTTTGATAAAGTGTTTTGATGCAATGCTAAATTTAAGCATGGGGCTCACAGAAGAAGTAAGAAAAACAGACATGAGGACAAAAACCAAAGAGGTGGATGACATTGCCCAGTAATTGGAGAAATGTTATGAGCCCCAATATTTGAAGAGGCAGATTTAGGAAGAAGTACAGAAATGAATAATTGCATGGTGGCAGTTAAGGGAAGAGGTCATTTCAAGGAACAAGTGATCTAGTAAACTATGGGTGGAAAATAGTTTGGTTTGGATTCTAGGGTGTCCCTCATAGACACATTTGAAAACAATTTCACTGGGACAGAAGCCAAACACCATGGAAAGTTAAAAGAACAAGGGGCTAGCTCATGCAACTAAAGGGAACAAGGCTGAGGAACATTCAGATGGAAAAACTATTGCTTTTGCATCAGAAACTGAAGTAGCTCATGTTTCAGACTCTGTCAAGGAGCTGTGGTAATGAAGACAAAGAAACAGAAAATAACTAACACATCTTCCTATTGCCATGCAACAAATGTTGCCTTCCTCCCATAAAACTTTCCCCTTGTAACTGTCTGGACTGCTTAGTCACACATATCTCTTGCTATCTATTTAAACCCTACCCTCATGGAAGGACCTCAGAAGTAGACTTTGGGGTCATGGTTTGCTGGATTCCTTTATCCCTCTTCCCAACATGACTATATTAAACATCTTCTTTTTCTGTGTTTCACTATTAATTTGGCTCTTTCATTGGGGATGGGTGGCTGAAGCTGACTTGTTGGGACACAGGCTGAATCCCCTAAATTTGGTAACACCCTCTTTCTCATCTTAAGTCCTCTGCTTTATGCTCCACTAATAACAACTATTCCCCTGTCATGGTATATGCCATACTCAGTTGAAATTATGTGCTGCATGTCTTTCTTCCTCATTGTGAGGTCAGATACTCGTTCCCTCTGCTTCATGGCTGTAATGCCCAACAGGGTTTCTGGCATATAGTTGGCACACAGTATATATTCATTTGAATACATGGATGGGTGAGAGGATGATCAGTGAAATGCAGGTAAGTGTAGGCTGCTCTTTCTACAGAGTTATCTATAAAGACAGAAGAAAGAATGAATACTTTCTGAGAGGTTAGACAGGAAAATGGGCTTTAGGGAGGGAAAAGAAGCCAGTGGAGAACAACAGTAGGAAAGAGTGCTACTGAGTAATAGGACAAGGCTCCAGAGTGAGCACAGGCTAAGAGGAACTGTAACCGGAATAGCAGGGCCTGTGACATCACTACAGAGGCTAGTGGACAGAGACAGGAAAGGAATATTTTAAAATTATTTTTCTTTTATTGAAAATAGATTTTTTTCATATAAT
This sequence comes from Peromyscus nudipes, assembly GCA_902168325.1. Taxonomy (NCBI): domain Eukaryota; kingdom Metazoa; phylum Chordata; class Mammalia; order Rodentia; family Cricetidae; genus Peromyscus; species Peromyscus nudipes. The sequence goes on along the minus strand of CABHPH010121146.1, from coordinate 47,420 downwards.
ATATCCTGGTTGCAGTTTCCCCTCTCTCCACTCCCTCCAGTACTTCTCTACCTCCCCTCCTATCCAGATCCACTCTATTTCTCCCTCTCATTAGAAAATAAACATGTTTCTAAGGGATGGTAATAAAATAAAACATAGTAAGATAAAACCAACACATTGAAATAGGACAAAACAAGCAAACAGAAGGAAAAGAGCCCAAGAAAGGGCACAAAAACCATACAGAAACAGATCTATTATTTCTCACACTCCAAAAAACACAAAACCAGAAACCTTAATATATATACAAAGGATTGTAGGGTGTGTGTGTGTGTGTGTGTGTGTGTGTGAGAGAGAGAGAGAGAGAGAGAGAGAGAGAGAGAGAGAGAGAGAGATTTTTTTAAAAGGTCTGACACAACATTATGAGACAAGGAACCTCCATCTACTGGTGCACCCGTGTACCCTTAGGAGTAGTTTGGGCATGCAGTGTACCCTTAGGAGTAGTTTGGGCATGCAGTGTACCCTTAGGAGTAGTTTGTTTCCCCCAGTGAGACTGGGAGGTGGGGGGGGAACTAAGTTTACATTTGCAAGTTATCAAATGATTATCATTTGGGATGGGAGCATGTTTCCACTTCTTTCAGCTCTAGAACTCTGAATTCATGTGTGCCTGTCCTGCTGTGATTAGAAGGACTTGTTTCCTTAGTATCTTCCATCCCCTCTGGCTCTTAACACTTTCTGCCTCCTCTTCCTCAAGATTCCCTGAGTCCTGAGGGGCGAGATTTGATGGAGACATCCCATTAAGGGGTGAGTGTCCCAAGGTCTCTCTCTCTCTCTCTCTCTGCATAATGTCAGTTGGTCTCTGTATTTTTCCCATCTGCTGCAGGAGAAAGTTTCTCTGATGATGGCTGTGACTATAGCAGAATGTCATTAGGACTCATTTTATTGCTACATTCCTTTAGTAGAACAGTATTTGGTTTGACCCTAGGTCCCTGGCCTATCTATTCTCAGGCTCTTGGTCACCCAAGCAGTGTCAGGTATGGGTTCCATCTCCTGGAGTGGGAGTACTCCCACAAGCTTTGTGCCACCATTGTTCTAGGATATCCTTGCATGCAGGACACCATTGTAGATGGAAGAGTTTGTAGCTGGGTTGGTGTTTGCATTTCTCCTTTGGTTGTATGCACAGTACCTTCTGGTACCAAGAACACTAGCCTATATGGTGAAGGCTCTAGGTAGGCACCATGGACTTCTCCATGTTCAGTGAGTTGTGTAGGTGTTGTCTTCAGCATTAGGGCCTTGCTATCAGTTTGTGGAAAGCAACTTAAAGTCTTGGCAACAGCCTGGGTTCTGAAATGTGATGTCCTCTTGTTGCCATTCCTTGCACACTTTTCTCATTCTGTGTATGTTTAGGCTCTAGCCCTTCTTAAAATGCTGAGTTGACATAGCTTCTGCTATTATCAACCTACTCCTCCAGGGGCATCTGGGTTGGGCAAGGGGTTAATTTAGAACTAACATTATGTATATGCTGACTCATTTTTTACAATATGTAGTACAAGTTTCTTTATAACACAGAATATCAAAGTGTCCCCTCTGTCTCTTCTGTCCCCTGTAAGAATCATGGGTACTTCTTTTCCTTGGCCATTAGAAAATAGGAACAGATGAAGAAACATTTGTGGAGGGTCATGGTAGGCTGAAAATGACTCCTCAAAGAAGTACATGATCCTAGTCTCCAGAACTTGTAAAGAAGTGAGGAAATCAGAATTAAAGTTGGTTTCATTCAGATCCAAACTGCCCCCAACCCCAGCTCATATGTGAAAGACTTGGTCTTCATTGCAGCAGTGTTCAGAGATGGGGAATTGGAAGGTAATAGATGATAAGGCTTCTGTCCTCATCAATGGAGTTACTCTATTCACAAATTCGTAGCTGACAGAGCTACCAGGAAGCTGTGGAACTTTAGGAGATGGCACCTAGTTGGTAGAAATAAGCCATTGCAGGTGTGCATTTGAAAGTTACCTTTTTTTTCCTTGTCCCTTTTCCTCTTTGCTCTCTTTTTCTCCTCTTCATTCCCCCTTGCTTCCTTCTTTCCCTCTGTCTTTTCTGGCTGCCCTGTAACGTGATTTTTTTGCTTCATCACAGTTCAGAAAACAGAGCCAAGTAAACATGGATTGAAACATGAAAGGATGATCCTAAGTAAATCTTTACTCCTTTAACTTGCCTCAAGTATTTTGTCATAGCTATGAAAAACTAACTATCCAAAGCTAATCAACTGACCTTGAGATGACATTATTCTGGGCTTTTCGAGTGGGCTTGACACAGCTACAGGTGTCTTTAAAAGTACAAGAGGGATACAGGCAATGTCAGAGTCTTGCCACATGAGAAAGACTGGCCTGTCCTGGCTTTGAGAGTGGAGAGACATGATCCAGGGAGTTCAGTAGCATTTAGATGTAAGAAAACGCCAGAAGACAAATTTCCTCCACTATCCCAAAAAGTAGTGCAGCCCCATAGAATCCAAACTTTATGAGTGAGGTGTCTGACTTTTGCCCTCCAGGCTAGATGCTTACATTGCTGGTGGCAACTTGTTACAATAACCATGAGTGCAGACGGGAGAGAAAATACAAAAGACTTCTGCCTGGTTTGCTCCATGTTCCATCCAACTGCAATGACAGAGGTCCTCAGGGAGATTTGTACTGCCTCAGAACAGAGGAAGAGGGAGGTCAAATTGTCCCTAGAAGTACTGCTCACCTCTCTGTCGTGTAGTTCAAATTCACATTCCCTCAGTAGTTCCAAAGTCCTCTAGAACTGGGCTCATGGTGACATGACATGCTCTTAGGGAATTTCACCTGTACTTCAGGCCTCAGAAGTGACTTCCTGAGGAAAATGAAACTTCACAGAGAGTAAAAGCAACTCGAAAACCAATGGAAACAACAACAGTAAGAGGCTTGTAAAGTTTACTTCAAACTACTGAAGTTACTGTGGGCTAGTAGTTAACATGCTGCAGTTGTTCTGATGGCTTCATAGGGTCTATCATGACTGTCTCTTCACAATTCAGTACTGGAATGTCAAGATGGCACCTGAAATCAGCCAGGGTAGCAAGAGTTACACCACAGAGATGAGCAAGGGCCACAGAGATGGGCTTTTTTATTTCTTCACAACTCATAATTAAAAGGTTCACACATTGTTCTTAAAGAAATAAAATCTGAAGACCATGTCTCAAAAACAAAGCCAACAAATAAGACCTAGACAACTTTGGGCTTGGAGATGACAGATAAAATACCAAAAACACTGTGGGGAAAAAAAAACTTGGCAAGAAGGACCCTAATAAAATGAAAAACATTTATGAAACAGTTAAGAGAATAATAAAGAAACCTTGGGCTGGGATAAAGTTTTGTGTTTTATATGTCTGATAAGAGACTATTACACAGAGATTGAGATCCCCCCAACATACACAAGAGTTTTGCTATGTAGTCCTTGTTGGCTAGCCAGTAACTTTCTATGTAAACCAGGCTGGCCTTGAAGTTGTGACAGTACTCCTGCCTCTGCCTCCCATAAAGTGAGGTTATAGGTATGTGCTATCATGTGTGGCTTACAAAGAACCCTGAAGAGTCAGCAATAAGATACCAACCTGATTTTATAAAGTGGGAAAAACAGATAAAAGATTTGAATGAACACCTCACTAGCATACATATGTGGTTGGGATTTATCTGTCTCCTATATATAACCTGTATATGTATTACATTTCCTCATATTGCAAGTAGCATATGATAATACACTCCATGTGCCACCAGGGAAATGCAAACCACAATGAGATTCCACTGTACACCTATTAGAGTGAGCAACAGCACATCCTAGTGAGAGTGTGAAGAATCACCAACTTGTTTTCATTGCTGGTGAGACTACAACATGGTACAACCACTTGGAGAGATAGTTGGGTGATGTCTTACACAGCTGAACATAGCCTTGCCATATGGATCAACCATCATACACTTTGGACATTACCTAGATGAATTTCAAAACTTATACCCAGGCACAACACTTCACATCAGTGTTTGAAGTAGCTGTCACATGTTTATCAAACAGTTGCCACAATTTGGTTTAAAATATACAGGTTTAAAATAAAACAAAACAAAATAAAACTCTGGTACATCCAGATGATGGAATATTATTCTGTGCTTAAAAGAAATGAGCTATCCAGCCATGAAAACACATAAAATCCAAATTAATGCTGCCCATATGCACTTCAGTCTTGGATCATCCAATAAATTATGGTCACCTGTAAGACAAATTGCTAAACAGTCTTATTAATAAAAAACCTGGAGCCACATATTGGGGTAAAAACTGAGAGATCAGAAAAGCAGAAAGAAGTCAGCCACATTCTTCCCACTTGGAAATCCTCAGCCAAAGAGACCTACTTCCTGTATACCCACGCCTATATGTCTTTCTGATCTGCATCTCATTTCCTCTCTCTGCCCAGCTATATCACTTCCTGTCTGTCTGTACAAACTTCCAAACCTCTATAGTTAGTGCATTAAAGGTGTGTATTACCATGCCTGACTCTGTTCCCCAGTGTGGCCTTGAACTCACAGAGATCCGGATGGATCTCTGCCCCCTGCCCCCCCAATGCTAGGATTAAAGGTGTGTGCTACCATTGCCTGACTTCTATGTTTAATATAGTGGCTGGCTTTTTCCTCTGACCCTCAGATAAGCTTTATTAGGGTGCACAATATATTGGGGCACACCATATATCACCACAGTCAACATATCAGGGGCCACACATGTGAAGAAAGCTAATACCCACCCCACACACACAACGGCCATCAACTGTCAGTAAGTCCTCAGCTAGGATTCCTTGCCCCTCCTCCATCCATGCTGGAATTTTGACTGGCTTGATCATGTGCCAGTCTTGTGCAGGCAATCTCAGTATGCTGTATTTCTACTCAGCTTTTCTCTGAACCTAAAACTCTTTTTAAAGACCAGTTGATTAGTTTTTTAAAGGATTTTGTGCACTTAGACCAGCACTGAGTGTTTAGAAATGACTATTTTAGATAATCTTAGTTAAAATGCATCCTTAAGTAGAGGTTATGGAATCAGTGTCTTAGTTTGCTTGCTTTTGCTGTGATAAAGATCATAACCAAAAGTAAATGGAGAAGGAAAGGTTTGTTTGACTTACCCTTCATGTGACAGTCCATCACTGGGGAAAGCTAAGGTGGAAACTGAAGTAGAGCCATGGAGGGGTGCTGCTCACTGGTCAATCTGATAGAGGAGGATCTTCAGTTGAGATTTTTCTTTCCAGATGACCCTGGCTTGTGTCAAGCTGATTGCCTCCCCCCAAAAATTCCTAACCATCACAATCTGCTTCTTTTGCAAACCTTATATTTGTGGAGACTTTGGACAGAAGCACTCTTTATTTGCCCCTACACTTGTAGAGACAGTGCTTAGAAAAGGAAGTCAACCATCAAATGGGTTGGAAAATCAAACGTGATTATCTTAGTGTGACTACTAAGACCTCTATGTGGGCAAGTATCTCCACAACTTATTAGTACATGGCATCTCTTCTCCAAATCCACCCTTCTTTAGGAGCTCTCTTAACACTGAGGTAAGACTTTGTGTTTATTTCTGCCTGACCATTGTAACAATGTGAATCCTTGTCAGTAGAGGGCGCTGAAGGTACACTGGAGAAGATTTGTGTTCTGTGTTTTATAGTGTTTATCTCAGACAGGGCCTCTATTTGTATGCAGACCAGGCTGGCCTGGAACTAGCAATCCTCCCATCCTCCTTCCTCCACCTCCTGAGTTCCTAAGTGCTGCGATCACTTACACTTGGCTTGAAATAAGTTTTATGAGATTCTGATATGGCCCATTGGTTAGTCCACTGTGAAGCAGAGCTTTCTCCAGTGCTACCCTCCTGTGTACAAAGCTCCTGCAAGTATTACCAAAGCTGACTCCTCCTCCCCTCCCCCTCCCCCTCCATCTCCTCCTGGGCTTCTTTTAAGAAGTCTCACTATTTAGCCCAGGTTGGCCTCAAACTCAAGAGCATCCCACTTCAGCCTTCAGAAGACTGGCCACTATGTCTTTTAATTTCTGTGTTCTGATTCTTTACTACCTGAGGCAGAACACAGAAGCAGCCAGGAGGTCCTCAGTGAATGAGTGGAATTGCAAACTGCAATACTTCCATACAATAAAATATTAATTAAAAAATAAGCTACTAACTCATGAAAAGAAATGGAGGAACTGGTGAGTGTTCAGTTTTCTATAAATCTAAAAGTATACCAGTAATTTTGTCTATCAAATGAATCTAGACTCTCTCAATGGTTAAGAGCACTCGTTGCTCTTACAAAGGACCTGGATTCAATTCCCAGAACCCACATAGCAGCTTACAACTGTCTGTAACTCCAGTGATGTGATTACCTCTTATGACCTCCGTGTGCATGTATGTGGTGCACATACATACATGCAGGCAAAACATTCATATATACATAATAATAAAATATACCTAAAAATTTTTAATATCAAAATATATTTCATTCTGGACCTCTTTCAGATCTAATTCAAATTACAGTTGTCAAACCAATACAATTGAAAGGGGAATACTGCAACAGCAAGCAACACACACACAACAAAATGTGCCTGGAAAGGGTCAAAAGGTCATTGGGGACAAATCACCCTGATGTGGAACCAGAATACGCCATAAGTGTCATTGACATGGTCCAGGAGAGATAGACATCTGTATCAGTCTTCCTTACACAGTCAGTCATCATGAAAAATGAACAATAAAGTTCTTTAACATATACAAAAAATACTGTCATGGGCTGGTTTACACTTTTACAACAGTTTTAAAGTTAACTGGGGAACTAAAGAAAGGATGCAAATGTCATCACCCAATGCTAGGATATGCTCACAGAATCAGACCCAAAGGATTTGCCAAACCCAAATGAAAACATTATGTATAGTGACAATGTCAAAGTCAGGAGAGAAAACCACTTCTGTATTTAAGGATGGCAGAGATACACAATGAAGTCTGCCTGTTTGTAATGAGATGAAGACGTACACAGGACACAACATGCAGAATGTTTCCTCCAACTTATCCAGAAATTCCAAAGAAAACATGAAACAGCTTGCCAGGTTTAAAAAAAAGAAAAGAAAAGAAAAGAAAAGAAAAGAAAAGAAAGAAAAAAAAGCCTAGTTATTCACCCTGTATGGTGATATTTTATTTGTGCTGAAATGTGATTTTATTTGTATGTTAATAAATAAAGTTACCTGGGAGTTAGAGCTAATAGCAAGCCATAGCAGAAGTCTGGCATTGGTAGCACACGCCCTTAATCCCAATCACATGATAGGCAGATCTCTGTGTGTTCAAGGATACCACCAGCATGGAGACACACGCCTTTAATCTCAATACCAACCATAGAGACCTAGAGGTCTGTATAGACAGGCAGTGACAAGCAGGTCATGTGGTTGGGTTTACAACCATTGAGAAGTCAGAACAGAAAGTCAATAAAAAGACAGATATACAGGAAGTAGGTCTCTTTCTGAGGGGAAGAACAGCAGCGGCAGCGAGGGGTAAGAAAGGGTTTTAGTCTCAGCTCTTAGCTACTGCTCTGACCTCTTGGGCTTTTAACTCTGCATTTGGCTCTGTGTTTCTTATTTAATAAGACTGTTACATCTACACCTGCCAAAAACCATAAATGACTGCCTCTCTGGATGCAAAATTTCAAAAATATTATTACAGTATCATAGTCCTCACTAACAACAATGGGGGTGATATAACAATGTATACTGAAATTTAAGTGTATTCATCCTCTTCACCAAAAACAAATGCCACCCTACCTCAGTGAAGTCAAGACTTTCATCAATCAATACTGTTTTGTAAAGAGCAAAGCAGCAGATACTGTGCTTCAAAGCTTTGGAGCTGGGTTAGAACTGCTTAGACAGAACACAGGGTGGGACTCAGGAGTCAAAGGCCTGATAATAACTAGTTGCACAAACAGTGTTATAAATTTGCTAAGCAATTTATTAATAAAAAATTAAAGATACAAATTTGACAACTGTTCTCTTCAGAACTGACATGCTATGATTCTTCTGTTAATCCCGACTGTCCTCTTAATCACCTTCACAAACAGGGCCTCTTGTGAATATTTGTAGGTATATTTTACTTTAGCTGAGCACAAGAAGAGATTTGATTGGATACTTCTATCTTTAAAAAAATACTTGATGTAAACAGAGTAAAAGACATGATACAGTAGTGGTTACTGGAAAAACAGCAGCTTAGGTCTATGTTGCTTGACAAAGTGCAGCCTCGGTGCCACATACACAGGCAGAGTGGCACAGTGGCCACACCTCTCCCTAAATTCTCAGTCACTGCTACTGAAAAACACCTCAAAGTAAGCCTTTAAAAGTTTTTTTGTTGTTTTTTTTGTTTGTTTGTTTTTATTATTTTATTTTTTACTCAATCCACATACCACCCCCAGATCCTCCCTCCTCCCTCCTCCCACCCCCCAGCCCTCTCTCCCAAGCCACCCCACATCCCCACATCCCACAAATCAATGTCTCCGATGGGAAGTCAGCAGAGCCTGGCACACTGATCCTAGGCAGGTCCATGCCCCTTCCCACTGTACCAAGGCTGCCCAAGGTGTCACACCACAGGCATAGGATTCCCAGAAGCCTGCCCATGCACCAGGGACAGATCCCGATCCCCCTGCCTGGGTGCCCCCCAAACAGTTTGAGCCAAACAAGCATCTTCCGTATCCAGAGGGCCTAGTCCAGTCCCATGGGGGCTCCACATCCACCAGTCCACAGTTCATGGGCTTTCACTAGTGTGGCCAGTCATCTCTGCACATTCTCCCATCATGATCCCTATGTCTCCTGCCTGCAGAATCCCTCCTCTCTCTCACAAATTGGATTCCTTGAGCTCAACCTGGTACCTGGCCATGGGTCTTTGCATCTGCCTCCATCAGTCACCGGACAAAGGCTCTATGATGACAGCTAGGTTATTCGCTAGACTGGTCCCCAGAATAGACCAGTCCAGGCACCCTCTGGACCACTGCCAGCAGACCATGGTGGGGTCATCCTTGTGGATTCCTGAGGGCCTCCCCAGCACCCTGCCTCTTCCTATTCCCATGATGTCCTCATCTATCATGGTATCTCCCTCCCTGCCCTCCTACTCTGTCCCTGTTCCAGCTTGATGCTCCCCTTTCCCTATGTTCTCATCTCCCACTCCTCGCCCTCTGCCACCCCCCCACACACACTCAGTCCGCTCATGTAGATCTCATCCACTTCTCCTTTGCAGGGTCATCCATGTGTCCCTCCTAGGGTCTTTCCCCTGTTATCTAGTCTCTCTAGAGCTGTGGGTTGCAGTCTGGCCATTCCTTCCCTCACATCTAGTATCCACTTATGACTGAGTACATACTATGTCCTTCTGAGTCTGGGTTACCTCACTCAAGATGATATTTTCTAGGTCCGTCCATTTGCCTGCGAATTTCATGATATCATTGTTCTTTACTGCTGAGTAGTAGTACTCCATTGTGTATATGTGCCACATTTTCTTTATCCATTCTTCAGTTGAGGGGCATCTAGGTTGTTTTCAGGTTCTTGCTATTATGAATAATGCTGATATGAACATAGTTGAGTGTCGCGCACCACCCTGACCAGCAAGGAGACCCAACACCGAGCTCTTCTTCAAGTTGTTTTATTTCAGGCCTTTTTCTTTTTCTTATTACTTTCTTCTTTTCTCTCTCTCTCTCTCACTCTCACTCACTCACTCTCACTCTCACACTCACTCTTTCACACTCTCATTCTCTTTCTCCTCCTCCTGCTCCTGCTTCTCCTGGAGGGGGGGGGAGCCCATACCCAGCCTTTATAGGTCTCATTCCACCGACCACCACACGCCACGTGGGATCCCAGGATAGGTACACCTATGCCATGGCAAGCCGTAATCGAATACCAAAGCCCAAATACGGAGCTGCCTTTGTCTGAATGTCCCGCCGGCGGGAAGGCAGGGACAGGGTGTCAGCGCCATCTTAAAGATGCAGCAATGCAGTGAAACGGCTCTCCACAGTTCCCCCTTAATTGTTTATATGCAACAGGCAAGAGTAGAGGTTTGATCTCTGAAGAACAAGAACTTGTACTAATGCTATCCAAGTATCATCTACTCAGAGAACACTAGACCTGTTCGGCATCCTTTTTCAGAGGCGGGTGATAGATGCCGACCCGCATGCAATCAAACATGCTCTTCTTGAAGTCAGAGTTAATCAGACCTCAAGTGCAGTGCTATGCCTCGCAACCTGTACCTTAGGGCTGTAGCTTTACTAGCCAAGCCTGAGGGGACTGACCAGCCTCAATGGCAGCAAATGCTTGGATGATCATGGCTGCTTGACGGCGTTGTGCAAACCTCATCCTACAGATACACCACAAGCAGGCAAGGGAGGTAAGTATCATAAGAACCAATAAGGCGCCTAATCCCGCCCACTCCTTCAGGAAGCTGATAGAATTCCGCAGCCAAGACATCATTTCCTCAGCTGTGGCCAGGTGCACACGGGTGGAGTTGACTGCAACGATCTCACTGCGCAGGGTATTGGTCAAGTTGTCAAATTCCGCTGTCCAGGTCCCTGTTAATATAGCACTTAAATGTTTAGAATAATTAGCAGCTCTACTAAAATTGTCATATTGAACAGCTGTCAGGCAAATGCCACTCATGGGTACTATACAAGCTGCAGTAACCACCTGTTGGAGAATGTCCAACTGTTCCTGCAACAAGTCAACTCGTTGGTTGACTAGGACTATGCCACGATGTAACTGGCCATTAATGGCTGTTATGGTGCTAAGTGCCTGAGCCGTGTTCCCCGAAAGGTCATTCAAGGCCTTGGCCGTGGGGACAGCAGTGGCAAGAGAGGCAGCAGCCACGCCCGCAGCAGTGGCGGATAGGGCAATGGCTGTCACAATGGCAGCTGTAATGCCAAAGTCTCTTTTTTGTCGGCTCAACAGAGCTGGTAGCTCAGCATCCGACACCTTAGTGGGAACAGGCACATAAGTAGGTACCCGTACTATGACCATGGCATCATGCCGTGAGGCATTCCAACATTGAGTCAATAAGCATGTCTGACTACTGCAATTTAGGACAGATTGAGTATAATTAAAGACCACCATAAAGAAGGGGGGCCAAACACACACTGGCGTAGGTTTAAAATCTAGGGACTTCTTACACTGCACCACGACATTCTGTTCAAATACAGTGCCAGAATAAAAGGAATAATTGCAACTCTTAAATGCACCTCCATGCACAAAACCCAAAGCATTAAGCTGATTACAAGCTCCTTGTCTATTACATAGAACCCAGGAATCAAACGGGTTAGATTTAATAGCCATTAAGGGACTATTATAGGAGTAATTAAAGCCAGCAAAGGTTTCATTAAAAGGTGAAATTCTTAACGACAAAGAAAGGGTCTTGTTTACATTAATACAAGTGGGAGATAATCCACTCTGGCAGCCTGACCACACAGGGGGCCATTCAGCTGTACCTACACACCGTGGCAAGACCGACGGCTGTCTAGAAGGGGCAGGCCCATTACCTTTACTAATTGCTCTGGGGGTTAATCCCAGGAAAACAGTAGCATTTCCTACTTCTTTATTGTCAATCTTATTAGGGGAATCGAACCAGCCCAAAGACTGTTTATGTAAAAGAACACAGGGATTAACGGATGCATTGGCTACCCTAACTGTAAAGCAGAGCGTATTAGCAAGATTGGCCCTAGTGAAATTATTAGGTGCCTCACTCTCATCCATAGGCACAGATGGCCATCCCAGCGATTCATTAGTAGTAAACAAAAAAGGGAGGACTCCTGAATGTGCTGTAAGTGGCATGGGATAGGGCCAGGCTTTTATTAGAGCCCACAACACACGGTCAGTCATCACCAGACCGAGGCAGGCCATCAGTGTCATCCACATTAGCCACCTCTGCTGCATCCTTGGACTCAGCAGGAACATCAGGCATGTTTGTAGAAACATCTCGCTGAGGTTGTGTTGATTGTGCTCTTCTCACCAATCTTTCCGGTACCCAGATTGGATCTTGTTGATCCTGCGGAAACACACAAACAGAACCTCGTGCCCATGCAAGCACGGGATCAGGGCCATGCCATTTGCCCGTTAGAATGTCCTTCCACATTACCAGGCCTTTTGAAGGACTGGTGGGATTATTATGTCTGTCCGCAGGAGATTCTCCTGATATATCCAAATTCAAAAAATTCAGGGTGAATAAGGCGAGTGAAAGTCGCTCTTTAGGTGGTCGATTATGACCTATTCCCCCTTTTTGTTTACTTAACATCTCTTTAAGAGATCTATGTGCTCTTTCCACAATACCTTGAGCTTGTGGGTTGTAGGGAAGGCCATGTAAGAGTCGCACATTCAATTGTTGGCAGAAAGAGGTAAATTTGGAACCTGTATAAGCAGGCCCATTATCAGTCTTTATGGTGAGGGGCTTCCCCCAGGCTGCCCAGGCTTCCAAACAATGAGAGATGACATGTACAGCTTTCTCTCCAGCCATAGGAGTGGCATGAATGATGCCTGAGCATGTATCTACAGACACATGCACATACTTAAGGCGACCAAATTCTGGAATGTGGGTGACATCCATTTGCCATGCTTTTAAGGGGAGTAAACCTCGAGGGTTAACCCCAAAACTAGGAGGATTATGGAAAACAACACATTGTGGGCAATCAAGCACAATTTTCCGTGCGTCAGCACGAGAAATGGCAAATTTAGCTTGTAGAGTTCGTGCGTTAACATGGAACTCTCTGTGAAAATCAAAAGCTCTCTGGACGGCAGAAACCAAAAACATCCATTCCTGTCTGGTATGAGAATCTACTATATGATTGCCATGTGACAGGGGGCCTGGTAGCCCTGTATGAGCTCTAATATGTTGAACAAAAAAGGGATTTTTACGTTGCCAAATCAATTGTTGTAATTGCGAAAACAATGTTCCAACAGGGCTGGATGAGCGTATTTGACCTGCACACTCCAGAACCTTTAGGGCATTAACAACATAGCAAGAATCAGAAACCAAATTAAAAGAAAAAGGACAAACTTCAAAAACCTTTAACACGATCTGCAACTCTACCCGTTGAGGTGTCCCTGGTTGAAACTGATACTTAACAGGTTTACAGGAATCTATCATATAAGCTCCAACCCCTGTTTTAGAGCCGTCAGTGAAGACAACATGGGCTCCAAGGATGGGCTGAGGAGCAGTCATCCTAGGGAAAACTATAGGATGTTCCTTAAAAAATGTCATTAAAGGATGTTTGGGATAATGACAATCAATAGGTCCTTGAAAAGAGCAACGTAACACGGCCCACTCGTCTATTAAAGCACATAGGGTTTTCACCTGTTTAGCATCGTAAGGAACTATGAGGATATTGGGTGGAAATCCAAAATGTTGAATACATAATTGGATGCCCTGCTGTGCCAATGATGCCACAGCAGAGGGGTAATACTGCAGGGTCTGAGCAGGAGATATTTTGGGATGCACCCACAACAATGGTCCCTTCTGCCACAGTAGTCCAGTAGGCTGGGAGAAGGTGGGCAATATGCATAAGAAAATATTGGCAGGGTCCTGTACCCTTTGCAAGAAGGCTTTTTGGAGTCCTTCTTCTACCCGAGAGAGTGCTTCCCTTGCCTCCAAGGTCAGCTCACGAGGAGAGTCAAGGGCTGAGTCCCCAACAAGAATGTCATATAAGGGTTTCAATTCATGATTTGTCAAATATAAACTATTTCTAATCCAATTGATATCTCCTAATAATTTCTGAAAATCATTTAAAGTGTGTAAATGGTCCTTCCTCAATTCTACCTTCTGAGGGACCACAACATGGGGAGTAAGTTTAGAACCCAAAAACTGCACGACTGTATCTTGTTGAACCTTTTCAGGAGCTATATCTAGGCCCTTTGCTTTTAGGCAATCTGTAAGCTCGGCATAGGCCTGCTGTAAGACAGCACGATGCCTAGCTGCAAGCAAAATATCATCCATATAATGGACACACCTTACTGCTGGATATTTCTTTCTAATGGGCTCCAAAATGGCTGCAACATAAAGTTGGCACATAGTGGGACTGTTGGCCATTCCTTGGGGTAAGACAACCCACTGATATCTTTTATCAGGTTCCTCATGATTAATAGAGGGCAATGTGAAAGCAAACCTTTCACTATCTCTAGGGGATAAGGGGATAGAAAAGAAACAATCTTTGATATCAATAATAATAATTGGCCAACCCTCCGGTAATGAGGAGAGAAGCGGCAGCCCACGCTGCACGGGTCCCATAATTTGCATCTGGTCATTAATTGCCCTCAGATCATGTAAGAGTCTCCATTTACCAGACTTTTTTCTGATCACAAATATCGGAGTATTCCATGGAGACACAGAGGGTATAATATGACCTTGTTGTAGTTGATCTTTCACTAATTCCTGTGCTGCACACAATTTTTCAGAGGAAAGTGGCCACTGAGGAACCCACACTGGCTCCTCTGTTTTCCATGTTATGGGGATGTTCTCCTCAGCGGCCCCTAGGAAAAACCCAATCCTTTTTTATCATTCTTTTGTATTGTAGGTATGAGATCTTTCTTACCCTGTAAATGTTTTCCCAGGCCAAAACTAGGATGATACCCCATATCCTTCATAATCTTCTGTGATTCTCTAGAAAACTCATTAGTCAATCTGTATCCCATGGAATTTAAGAGGTCTCGCCCCCAAAGAGATACAGGGAGTTCAAGAACATAAGGCTGCATGACACCAGAGTGCCCCTCCTCATCCTGCCATTGGAGCTGAGATGCACTCATGTCTGGTGCATGGGCATATCCAAGTCCCTGTAAAGTCTGAGAGGATTGCTGAATGGGCCATCCACGGGGCCAATCTTTTTGGGCAATGATGCTCCGATCAGCACCTGTATCCAAAATCCCCCTAATCTTGATTCCATTTACTAATAATTCCAATGTAGGCCTCATATCTAAATCTAAAGATAAAAAGGTGAAGTCTGTTCCTGTGGACCCGGGGCCTTTATCCCCCCTTTTTTCCTTTAGTGCTGGATGGGAGCCATGTAGGCTGGGTAGCAAAACAATCTGAGCTATCCTATCACCTGGGGAGATAACTGTAATCCCCTTAGGGGATTCAACCATGATCTTAACTGTGCCTGTGTAGTCTGAGTCAATCACGCCAGGGTGAACACGAAGACCTCGCAGAGTTGTGGAGGATCTTCCCAGAAGCAACCCTACTGTATCAGGGTGCAAGGGACCAGTAAAGTCTGTGTCCACCAGCTGAACCCCCATCTCAGGTGTCAGTATGAATCTGGAGGTGGCACAGAGGTCCAATCCTGCTGAGCCCGCAGTGGCTCTCCGCGGTTTTTCGGGTGG
>CABHPH010121146.1:0-31964 GCA_902168325.1 Peromyscus nudipes | reverse complement strand
AGCTGGAGGACTGCAGCTGCAAGACCTGCATTGGTTAAAGGTCCTCCTAATTCTCTGCAAGCCTTCATCCAGGTTTCCAATCCTCCAGTCTTAAATGGGGTGATGGCGGCTCTACATTCCTTTGTGCACTGCTCATAAACCAGCTGCTTTATGAGGGGCATCGCAGCATCCGTGTCCCCAAAAATTCTACCAGCAGCCTCTATCATGCGTGCCACGAAATCTGAAAAGGGCTCCATGGGACCTTGGAGAATCTTGGTCAGATTGCCACTTACTTCACCTTTGTTAGGTAAAGATTTCCAGGCTCTAACGGCTATTTGATTAATTTGAGTATACACATTAGGAGGATAAGTTGTCTGTTGATTAACATATCTACCCTGACCAAGCAACATATCAGAGTCCCACTGCAGGCCTGCAGTACGATTCGCTGCTGCCTGCTCATTAGCAAACTCGATAAAGAAGGCTTTCCAGTCTAAATATTGACCTGGAGTAAGGCAGGCACGAGCAAGATTCATCCAATCTGAGGCAGTCATGCATTGTCTTTGCAGGGTCTCAATCTGAGTAAGCGTGAAAGCAGCTGTAACACCATAGTTTTTCACGGACTCAGCAATGGCTTTAACCACCTTAAACTCTAAAGGTTCATGATATCTGTGATTCTGATCATCTACAAAAACAGGACAAGCCACCTGCATTTCTTTCCTAACCTCTCTCCAGAGTTGCGGATGGAGACTGCTGCTAGCCAGATGTAAACTATTGTTAATCGGCGGCGATTCAGGAGCCGCTGCAGCCTCAGGATAAGGGGGAGGGGCGGGCGGAGGAGCGGGGGGAGGAGTGTATTTATAGCCCTTTTCTCCTTTGTCTCTTTCTTTCTTGCTTTTAATCTTTATTTTTTGCAATGACCTGGCTAAGGATTCTAGCTCATCCGAATCGAGGGAGGAGTCAGTAGACTCGGGATCCTCAAGATCCGATAGGGAGGGATAGAGTTGTGTCTCCTTTTTCGCTTGTTTCTTACTGCCCTTGGATTTTACAGACGCTGCCTTTTCAGACTCTGCCATCTCTGATCTTTCCTCTTGTAATTGTTCTAGCGCTGCCTGTCCATTTTCCAAAGCGCTGGTGCAGCGCTCGTCCTCCAGGCAGCCACGCACCAATTTCCACACTGGTCTCACTCCTCCTTTCAAAGTTCCCTGCTCCGCAGCAAAATCCAGGTCCCGCCCTAGTTTCTCCCAGGAGGGCACCGTGAGGCTCCCGGAGATGGCGAACCAAGGCGACACGAGGTCGCATTCTTTCAGGAACCTTTCTAATGTACTTTTTTTGATCTTTAAATTTTTTGTGAGAAGCAGCTCGTTAAGAGCCAGAAAAATTGGGTGCGAGTTGGAAGCGCCCATATTTGCGTAGCCTGTCCCTTTAAATCTGAGAGGCTTCTCAGAGCCTCTGCCAAACAATCCCAGGATGCTAATAATTGCACTCTCCGCCGCGCGTCCGCGGGGAAGCCTGCCTCCTATTGTTCCGTCTCCGCGGGCCCGCGGAATTCAAACCTACCAAACTTTATTCTAAAATTTTTAATGTTTCCCGCCCGCTCTTTTCGCGGTTCTGCTATATTTTCCCCAATTAATCCAGGGAATTTTCCGGTACCGACACCAAACAACAAGAAGTTCTGAGCTCTTCTGGCGAAAAGTTTTCTGTGTACTTACCTGCACTCTCCGCAGGCTCCTTTGCCTTTTTCTCTTTCGCCGTACGGGACCACCAGTTTGTCGCGCACCACCCTGACCAGCAAGGAGACGCAACACCGAGCTCTTCTTCAAGTTGTTTTATTTCAGGCCTTTTTCTTTTTCTTATTACTTTCTTCTTTTCTCTCTCTCTCTCTCACTCTCACTCACTCACTCTCACTCTCACACTCACTCTTTCACACTCTCATTCTCTTTCTCCTCCTCCTGCTCCTGCTTCTCCTGGAGGGGGGGGAGCCCATACCCAGCCTTTATAGGTCTCATTCCACCGACCACCACACGCCACGTGGGATCCCAGGATAGGTACACCTATGCCATGGCAAGCCGTAATCGAATACCAAAGCCCAAATACGGAGCTGCCTTTGTCTGAATGTCCCGCCGGCGGGAAGGCAGGGACAGGGTGTCAGCGCCATCTTAAAGATGCAGCAATGCAGTGAAACGGCTCTCCACAGTTGAGCATGTGTCCTTGTGTTAATATTGAGCATTCCTTGGGTATATACCCAAGAGTGGTATAGCTGGGTCTTGAGGAAGACTTATTCCCAATTTTCTGAGAAACCGCCATACCAATTTCCTCAGTCGCTTGAGATTCTTCTGTTGAGAATTCTCTGTTAAGCTCTGTAGCCCATTTTTTTAAATTGGATTATTCAGTATTTTGAAGTCTAGCTTTTTGAGTTCTTTATATATTTTGGAGATCAGCACTCTGTCAGATGTGGGGTTGGTGAAGATCTTTTCTGATTCTATAGGCTGTCATTTTGTCTTATTGACAGTATCCTTTGCTCTACAAAAGCTTCTCAGTTTCAGGAGGTCCCATTTATTAATTGTTGCTCTCAGTGTCTGTGCTACTGGTGTTATATTTAGGAAGTGTTCTCCTGTGCCAATGCATTCAAAACTACACCCTACTTTCTCTTCTATCAAGTTCAGTGTAACTGGATTTATGTTGAGGTCTTTGATCCACTTGGACTTGAGTTTTGTGCATGGCAACAGATATGGATCTATTTACAATCTTCTGCATGTTAACATCCAGTTATGCCAGCACCATTTGTTGAAGATGCTTTCTTTTTTCCATGGTACAGTTTTGGCTTCTTTGTTGAAAATCATATATTCATTGGTGTGCAGATTAATGGCAGGGTCTTCAATTTGATTTCATTGGTCCACATGTCGGTTTTTATGCTAGTACCAAGCTGTTTTTATTACTGTAGCTCTATAGTAGAGCTTGAAGTCAGGGATTGTGATGCCTCCAGAGGTTGTTTTATTGTACAGGATTCTTTTGGCTATCCTGGGTTTTTTTCCATATAAAGTTAAGTATTGTTCTTTCCAAGTCTCTGAAGAATTGTGTTGGGATTTTTCATTGAATCGGTAGATTGCTTTTGGTAAGACTGCCATTTTTTACTATGTTAATTCTACCTATCCATGAGCATGGGAGATCTTTCCATTTTCTGATATCTTCTTTGATTTCTTTCTTCAGAGACTTAAACTCTTTTCATAGAGATCTTTCACTTGCTTAGTTAGAGTTACCCCAAGGTATTGTATATTATTTGTGGTTATTGTAAAGGGTGATGTTTCTCTGATTTCTTTCTAAGCCAATTTATCATTTGTATATAGGAGGTCTACTGATTTTTTTGAGTTCATGTTGTATCCTGCCACCTTACTGAAGGAATTTATCAGCTGTAGGAGTTCCCTGTTCACATTTTTGGGGTCACTTATGTGTACTATCATATCATCTGCAAATAGTGAAAGTTTGACTTCTTCCTTTCCAATTTATATCTCCTTGATCCCCTTTTAGTTGTCTTATTGCTCTAGCTAGAACTTCAAGTACTATGTTGAGTAAGTATGGGGAGAGTGGACAGCCTTGTTTTGTTCCTGATTTTAGTGGAATTGCTTTGAGTTTCTCTCCATTTAATTTGATGTTGGCAGTTGCCTTGCTGTAAATTGCCTTTATTATGTTTAGGTCTGTTCCTTGTATTCCTGATCTCTCTAGAACCTTTATCATGAAGGGGTGTTGGATTTTGTCAAAGGCTTTTTCAACATCCAATGAGATGATCATGTGCTTTTTTTCTTTCAGTTCATTTATATGGTGTATTACATTGACAGATTTGTGTATGTTGAACCATCCTTGCATCCCTGGGATGAAGCCGACTTGGTCATGGCGGATAATTTTTTGATGTGTTCCTGGATTCAGTTAGCCAGTATTTTATTGAGTATTTTTGCATCAATGTTCATGAGGGAGATTGGTCTGTAATTCTCTTTCTTTGTTGCATCTTTGTGTGGTTTGGGTATCAGGGTAACTGTAGCCTCATAAAAAGAGTTTGGTAGTGTTCCTTCTGTTTCTATTGTGTGGAACAATTGGAAGAGTATTGGTATTAGTTCTTCTTTGAAAATCTGGTAGAATTCTGCACTGAAACCATCTGGTCCTGGGCTTTTTTTGGTTGGGAGACTTTTAATGACTGCTTCAATTTCCTTAGGGATTATTGGTCTATTTGAATAGTTTATCTGGTCTTGATTTAACATTGGTGTGGGGGTACCTATCCAGAAAATTGTCCATTTTTTTTCAGATTTTCCAATTTTGTGGAGTACATGTTTTTGAAGTATGACTTGATGATTCTCTGGATTTCCTCATTGTTGTTATGTCCCCCTTTTCATTTCTGATTTTGTTAATTTGGATGTTCTCTCTCTGCTTTTTGGTTAACTGGGATAAGGGCTGATCTATCTTGTTGATTTTCTCAAAGAACCAGCTCTTTGTTTCTATTTTATTAATTTCAGCCCTCAATTTGATTATTTCCTGGCATCTGTTTTTCCTGGGTGAGTTTGCTTCTTCTTGTTCTAGAGCTTTCAGTTGTGCTGTTAAGTCACTAGTGTGATATTTCTCCAACTTCTTTATGTGAGCATTTAGTACTATGATTTTTCCTCTTAGCACTGCTTTCATGGTGTGCTATTAGTTTGGGTATGTTATACATTCATTTTCATTGAATTCTAGGAAATCTTTAATTTCTTTCTTTATTTGTTCTTTGACCCATTGGTGATTCAAGTGGGCATTATTTAGTTTCCATGAGATTGTAGGCTTTCTGTAATTTTTGTTGTTGTTGATATCTAACTTTAAGCCATGATGGTCTGATAAGATACAGGAGGTTATTTCAATTTTTTATACCTGTTGAGATTGTCTTTGTGACCAAGCATGTGGGCAATTTTGGAGAAGGTTCCATGGGGTGCTGAGAAGAAGGTATATTCTTTTGTGTTAGGGTGGAATATTCTGTAGATATCTATTAAGTCTATTTGAGTCATAATGTCTGTTAGTTCCCTTATTTCTCTGTTAAATGTCTGTCTGGCAGACCTGTCCATTGGTGAGAGTGGGGTGTTGAAGTTTACCACTACTAGTGTATGGGGTTTGATGTGTGATTTAAGCTTTAGTAATGTTTCTTTTATGAATGTCAGTGCCCTTGTATTTGGGGCATAAATATTCAGAATTGAGACTTCATCTTGTCAGATTTTCTCTGTGATAAATATGTAATGTCCTTCCCAATCTCTTTCGATTGATTTTAGTCTGAAGTCTATTTTATTAGATATTAGGATAGATACACCAGCTTGCTTTTTAAATCCATTTGATTGGAAAGTCTTTTCCCAGTCTTTTATTCTGAGATAGTGTCTGTCTTTGAAGGTGAGATGTGTTTCTTGTATGCAGCAAATGGATGGATCTTGTTTTCATATCCATTCTGTTAGCCTGTGTCTTTTTATAGGTGAATTGAGACCATGGATATTGATAGATATTAATGACCAGTGATTGTTAATTCCTGTTATTTTTTGGTGATAATGTTGTACGTTGCCCTTCTTTGGTATTTTTTTGTGTAGGACTATCTATTGCCTGTGTTTTCATGAGTGTATCTAACTTCCTTAGGTTGGATTTTTCCTTCAAGTGCTTTCTGTAGGGTTGGATTCATGGAAAGATATTGTTTAAATATGGTTTTATCATGGAATATTTTGTTTACTCCGTCTATGTTGATTGAGAATTTTTCTGGGTATAATAGTCTGAGTTGGCATCCATGGTCTCTTAGTGTCTGCATAGTGTCTGTCCAGGACCTTCTGACTTTTAGAGTCCCCATTGAGAAGTCAGGTGTTATTCTGATGGGTCTGCCTTTATATGTTACTTGGCCTTTTTCCTTTGCAGCTCTTAATATTTTTCTTTATACTTTATGATTAGTGGTTTGATTATTATGTGGCAGAGGTGCCATCCTCATTTATGCTAACTTCTGCCTCTACATATTGTAGGCCTTTCTGGATGATAGATATCAATGCAACAGGTGGGACAAGGGCACCTTTTATATTGGACTGACTTATATGGCTCTTCATACCAAAGGTAAACGCAGAATGAGATAATCCTGACTCTTGCAAGTACCTATATACCAAGAAGTTCACCTCATCAATGCTGCTACTCATCTTGATTCCCACTTAAACCATGAGGTCACAACACAGGATATAACCCATTGGCAGTGCATTAATGTGAGCAGGTATGACTAGATATCTGACCATGAAACACAAGTTGCTAAGGCTGCTTGGCGACACTGTTCACTTCTGGACTCACAATGCTCCCCTCCTGGCCGCCTTCAGCACCCCTAGGCGCCCTGGGGTGCAGGCACTGACAGCAGGGCAGGGGGTTGGGTGGGGGAGGGGTGCGGGGTCAGAGCACAGCACTGAAGCAGGAGGGGAGCTGTTACTAAGGGAGAGAGCCAAGGGTGAGTGGCTCAATGCTCAGGCTCAGCACCAGGGAGCCCACCTAAAAATTTAAATGAATATAAACCTACAACCCTCAGTAACTAAACAATTATATCCTTGCTTACTAATCCCAGAGAACCAGCAACTGGTGTTCACAAAAAGTTCTCTACGTGTCAAATGCCCTTCAATTGACTAATAGTTATAGAAGAAATAAAATCCCATTTGCACTCATCCCCAGGAATACTACTCAGCAATAAAAAGAAATTGGCTCTTCATTATAATTTTATATGCACAGCAAGGCAAATGAAACCCAGTGTGGGGGGTGGGGGTGTTATGTGTGTGTGTGAAGTAAAATGTGCCAATAACAAAGACTTTACAACACCTGGTGGTCTGTGGAAAAGGAATAATATTTTTTTTTCTTTTTTTATTATTTTTATTTATTTTTATTTTTTTTTACTTTTTTGTTTTAAGATTTATTTATTTATTATATATACAGTATTCAATCTGCACGTATGTCTGCATGCCAGAAGAAGGCACCAGATCTCATTAGGTGGTTGTGAGCCACCATATGGTTGCTGGGAATTGAACTCAGGACCTCTGGAAGAGCAGTCAGTGCTCTTAACCTCTGAGCTATCTCCCCAGCCCGGAATAATATTTTTGAAATTACAGAATTATCAAAATCAAAAACAGATCAAGGGAATGGAGATTGAGGAGAGGTGGGAGTGGGATGGAAACAATATGCCTCTAAAAAGGCAGTGGGGAGGATCCCTGTGGTAATGGAAACCTTCTTTATTTTGTATCAAGGACAATATCGTGACTAATATATGTTTGCAAGAATTTCCAGTTTATCATTGGAGAGAAACATACAAAATGTTATAAAAGATCTATTTTGATTCATATAAATACATGTGAATATGCAAGTGTATTAAAAGTAGAATCAAAATAATTGTCTCTACACTGTACTCCTCTTCATTGCCTGCACCAAGGATGGAATGAACTACTCCCATTGCCACATCCTTGGCAGTCAATATCTCCTTTACAATTTGTCTTACCAAGAAAGTGGCAAAATCAGTGTTGGATTTGGAATCTCTAAATATCATTGTTTTAGTGCTACAGAATGCTGTGAAGTGATTATAATCATGAGATTATGGTTCTTCTGAGAGGCTTTCATTGCTTATGAGTAGAGTTTTGGATACATCAAATCTATAAAGTGAGTGTCTTAGAAGCAGTTGCTTGGTATGTTGCTTTGGGGAAGGCTGCTGCTGCTGCTGCTGCTACTGCTGCTGCTGCTGCTGCTGCTCCACATACAACATCTTACCCAGGGAAGATCCATGGCCCTGCATGAAGACAGAAAAAGCATACTTTCCTTCCCCTTGGAGCAAAAGGTTCCAGGAGATACTTGTCATCAGCTCCATGTCTTAATCTGGTCCCCCAATCTGATTCACTTGTACCAATCATTCTGATCTTCCCACCCAACAGTGTGGTGGTATTGTGTTCCCCAAAATATTGTGTACCTTAATAAACTTATCTGGGGTCAGAGAACAGGACAGCCACAATATTAAACATAGAGGTTAGGCAGTGGTAGCATACGCCTTTAATCCTAGCATTCCAGAGACAGAAATCTCTCTGGACCTCTGTGAGTTCAAGGCCACATGGGAAACAGCCAGGCGTGGTGACCCACACCTTTAATCCCAGAAAGCCACACCTTTAATCCCAGGGAGTGGTGGTAGAAAGCAGAAAAGTATATAAGGCATGAGGACCAGAAACTCGAGGCATTTGGCCTGAGCAGGCCTTTGGCCTGGAGAGGCCTTTGGCCTGGAGAGGCCTTTGGCCTGGAGAGGCCTTTGGCCTGGAGAAACATTTGGCCTGGTTAAGCATTCAGGCTTTTGAGCAGCAGTTCAGCTGAGACCCATTCTGGATGAGGGCTCGGGGCATCCAGTCTGAGGAAACAAGACCAGCTGAGGATTCAGCGAGGTGAGATAGCTGTGGCTTATTCTGTCTCTCTGACCTTCCAGTGTTTACCCCAATAACTGGCCTCAGGTTTGATTTTATTAATAAGACTCTTTAAGATTCAAGTAACACAACAGAACACATATCCCTCATTTCTCACACACTTGTCTCCTGTTAAGTCCTTCCCTCCCCACCATCAGAAAACACAGACACAAACATTCCCTTGTGAGTCTTATTTTATTTTCATCATGTTTGAGTATTCGTTGGTGTAAAAGTTCAATTCATAGTTGACCACTGCCCTGTATGAGGTGAGACCTCAAAGATGGTTCTTGAAGTCTTACCTAGCCCAACTAGTTGTCCACGTACTAGATGATAGAGTAGGTGGAGTTCTCCGTTACTTAGCTGTCCTCTGAACTATCGTTTCTTGACTTCTTGTTCTTGTCATGATTTTGGTGGGATTTTGCTGGTCTTGCCTTCTTGGGTTTGGATGCAGTGGCTTTAGTTCCAAAAGAGACCTTCCTCACCAAATCGCTCCATTTTGGGGCACTTCTTGACTTCTTCACTGCCTTTGCCTTCTTTATAGAAGAGAAAACTGAAAGACTTAGGTTTTGAGGAAGAAGATGGAGGAGGGACAGAAACAGGAACTGAATGGAAAAGGAAGTGGTTAGAGGTGTGTGTGTGTGTGTGCTGGGTAGGTGAGGACTGTAGAGAAGTCTTGGAGGCAGGGAGTCAAGGGCAACAACAGAAAAAACCTTGGGTAGCTCAGCTCACCTTGGCTTTCTGCTTTGCTAGATTTCTCCACTCTTATACAGTCTAAAATATTCTGTCTGGGGAATGACACCACTCATAGTGGGCATGTCTTCCCACTTCAACTAAAATAATCAAGATAGCCAGGCGGTGGTGGCGCACGCCTTTACTCCCAGCACTTGGGAGGCAGAGACAGGAGGATCTCTGTGAGTTCGAGGCCAGCCTGGGCTACCAAGTGAGTTCCAGGAAAGGCACAAAGCTACACAGAGAAACCCTGTCTCAAAAAACTAAAAAAAAAAAAAATCAAGATAAACACTGCCATCATATCAACAAGCCAACTTGGTCTACATAACTCTTCCATTGAGCCACCTTTTCTAATGATTCTAGATAGTTTCAAGTCAATAATGAACAACCATGGGGATAAATCTGATAAAATACTTAGAAGCTCTATACACCATAAGTTACAAAGAATTGTGGAAATAAACTAATGTAGGAAGACCTAAATTAAAGGAGATGTGCCTCACTCAATTGTCAGGAAAGTCAATGTTGTTAAGATACACATCCATCTCAAATTTTTATCAATAAACCAAGTTCATTCCTAATCAAAATCTCTAAAATATTTTTTAAAAACACACAGAAAATAGCAGAAGACAATGTTTACATTCACACATCAGTACAAAGAACATAACTTTTGAAGAACCAAGAACATAGCTTATTATAAAGTCACCATAATAAAGAGATTGTGAAAATGGCATAACAATAGAAATGTATCAATAGAGTAGAGCCTAGAAATATACCTACATGTTATAGCATACATATGGGGAACCAATTATTATAAGGATACAAAGGAATATTGCAGGAGAAAGACTAGACTTTATATCAGCTGAGTATAGAACTTCTAGGTGTCCATATGTGAACTACACTTCTTCCATTAATACTTTTAAT
Source organism: Peromyscus nudipes (assembly GCA_902168325.1). Lineage (NCBI taxonomy): Eukaryota > Metazoa > Chordata > Mammalia > Rodentia > Cricetidae > Peromyscus > Peromyscus nudipes. The sequence goes on along the minus strand of CABHPH010121146.1, from coordinate 21,897 downwards.
CTATATAAAAGTATGTCAGAATGTGCTGGAGATATGTTTCAGTTTAAGAGCACATTCTGCTCTTGCAGAGAACTTCAATTCAGTTCCCAGCACCCACATCAGGTGGCTCACAAACATCTGTTACTCCAGTTCCAGGGGATACAACACCCTGTTCTGGACTCTGTAGGCACCTGTACTCATGTGTACTCCAACTCACACACATGTATACACAGAATTTTATTTTTATTATAATTTTTGGTTAAATAACTATTATTATGTATATTTGATGGCTACATCATGACATTATGAGGGTACATGTAGAGAATAAAATGGTTATTGTGATGAAGATGATTAATTGATTCATCTCACATAGTTAATTTTTGGGAGGAGGGACAATAAAAGCATATATTTATTTAACAATCCCCTTGACATAAGTCAGTGGTATTAACTTTAGTCTTCATGCTGTTCCTTAGCTCCCCAAACTTGTTCATTGCATACATACACATAATTTTTAATTAAATAAAAATAAATCTTTCAAACAAAAGAGTGAGAATGGATAATGGATTCAGCTTACATGCCACAATTGAAAGAATAATGCATATTAAAGAATACATGGTAGAAATCTTTGCTTTGCTAGGGTGGTATGGATCAGGGAAGAGACAAGATTGTGAGAGACAGTGACAAATAATGAGTTTGACTTGTATCAAACTCCTCCCAGGAAGACATGATTCAGATGCAGTGGAACAAGACCACCACCAACAGAAGAATAGGCCAAAAGACCTTCCAGGAAAGAAACTGTCATGGATAATTTTTATTGTCACTTTGATTGAATTAAGAAACACCAAGTACACTAATAAGGTAAATCTTTGGGAATGTTTGTAAAAATATTATAGAATGCTATCCTCCAATGACATGACCATTGCCTTCTAGAACTCTCAGCAGCTGTGATTACCCCCAGGAGACCTTCACAAGATTGGGCCCATTTGCTTTCTGTCATAGAGGGAGAGAATGGGTCCACAGGGCCCCAACTCCCCTGAGATATATAGACAATTAGCAGTTGCTAGGGGGAGGGACTCACAAGGCTTCTCTGAAGGTTTAGACAGCTAACAGTGGCTAGAGGGATAAGCTCATGAGCTCCCCACTTCCTGAGAATATTCAGGTAGTTAACAGTTTCTAGGGGAGAGTGAGAGACGTATTTTTCATTGGGATAGCTACTCATAAGTTGTCCACACCCCATAAGTAACCCCAGTTAAACCCACTGGTGCAGTGAGCTAGACTTGATTGGAATAATTTCTCTGGTATGTTATTTCATGCCCTATTTGGAGTGAATAGACATTTGTTCATCTCTAGGAAAAGTTAACAACACTTGATACCAAAACTGGGAAACCACAAAACCAAAGATGAGTTTTCAAGGAGTACTTGCATCATTTATGTTGTGGGTGATGAGACATGTAATTAAAGCTAAGCTGTCTAAGCATATTCTGGAGCAATCTCAATAGGGCCATCCTTCCCCATGTAGTATGAACTGGCATGCCTTTCTACTGCAGTAGTGGTTGCATTATCCCTGTAATGGGTGAAAAGATTTGCAACTCTGACCACTCCATCTGAAGGTGGAGCGTCTGTTAGAGAGAATGCTGTGGGATAATGCTCTTGTACACTATAAAGATTTGTCACTTAAATTGATTTAATAAAACACTAGTTGTCCAGGAGCTAGTCAGGGAAGTATAGGTGGGGTAATCAAACTAAGAATTTTGGGAAGAAGAAGGTTGGAGTCAGGATTCGCCAGCCAGATGCAGAGGAAACAAAATGAGAATGTCATACTGTGAAAAGGTAACAAGCCACGTGGCTAAACATAGGTAAGAATTATGGGTTAATTTAAGTGTAAGAGCTAGTTAGCAATGAGCCTGAGCTATAGACTGAGCACTTATAATTAGTATAAGCCTCTGTGTGGTAATTTGAGAAGTGGATACTGGGTATTTGGGAGTTGCTGGTGGGACAGAAACCACTGGTTACACATGGTGATCCAATGTGCTGCACATACATCCACATAAAACCTGAGAAAGCTTAAAAAAGGTTCTGAATGCACAGAAACAGAGCCACATTAGGCTTCCTAGTCTCTCATCCCAGCTGCAGTACCCACAAAATGGAGCTGGCCGCCAACCACCATGAGCCAAGTAAACCACATGGCTAGTTTCTGCAGTTTCTCACAGGGGCCATAGTACATAGAGGCTTCTTCCAGCCACTGCCTGCCAGCTTAAGCTATCAGTGCAAGATCTGGCAGCATGCTGAATGGAGGATTTAGAGTTTCCTCATACAGACAAAAAGGACTAAAGATACACAGTAAAAACAGATTTAGACAAAAAAGGCCTCTAAATAGGTCACAGTATGTTTGAAAAAAATGCATAGGCTTTGGAGAGAGAAGAAAACGGGTAAATTAAATAATAGTTAAGGCCTTTAAAAAAGGAATAGAGTAATAAAAATATAATAAGTCACATAAAGATGGGAAATATGCAGAGAGTCTGGATTTTGTATTTTGCTGTGTTTTCTTTGGAATTTTTGACTATTAATGAACAAATGATAACTGCTGAGATTATAAAAGCTGCTGGATTAAACCAACCTATGTATTTTAAAAATACCTTGACTTCAAAATTTGAGTCAAAAGATTTGTTACTTTGGGAAAGAGGAACTGCTTTTATTTCCAGGTTCTGGATTCATTCTGGGTTAAAAAAAAATCAGGTTTGATCAAGGAAAACCCCTTGAACTCCTGACTACAGACATGGGGAAAATAAACCTAAAGTAACTACAAAACATGTAGCATATACTTTACCTGCTCAGACATAAAACAAAGAAATATCTTTGACTGGCTTATGTACAATGCACAGTTTATATTTGTAATAATACAGAAATATATGTTACCCTTAAAAGTTTATATATTTTCACAATAATGGGACCAGGAATTAATAAAAATGATGGCCCAGATGATCCAGCATGCAAAACAGCTTCAAGGCCACTAAGATGATCTAGCCTCACAAAATACTATAGCCAAGACTTAACAATTATCCTAAATTTTCTCTAGGTCCCAAAAAGATTACCAGTGCCCCCAATCAACAGGAAGTAGTCTAGAGAACTATGCCCACATTCCCAAAATATAGATGATGGATGTTTGTCATTGTTTAGGTTGGTTATAAGTTGTTATTGGTCATAGTCAAACTTTTTCTAAAACAAGAAAGAAATATGATATAGAAATGAAAGAAAAAAAGGGTAAATTATTATGATAGGAAAAAGGGGGTAGATTACTTTAATCCAGGAAACAACTATTAATTTTACATTTTTACATTGGTATGGATTTTAGTTTATTAACACATTATTTTTGTTGTTATTCTTTTTTTTGAATTTATTTTATTTTATTTTATAATATAATTCATCTTTACATAACAGCCATAGTTTTCCCTGTTCTCCCCCTTCCCGCCCCACCCCCTCCCCCCGGCCCACCCCCCATTTCCATCTCCTCTAGGGCAAAGACTCCCCCGAGGATTGAGATCAACCTGGTGGACTTAGTCCAGGCAGGTCTAGTTCCCTCCTCCCAGGCTGAGCCAAGCGTCTCTGCTAAGTCCCAGGTTTCAAACAGCCAATTCATGCACTGAGCACAGAAACCGGTCCAACTGCCTGGATGCCTCCCAAACAGATCAAGCCAATCAACTGTCTCATCCATTCAGAGGGCCTGATCCAGTTGGGGGCCCCTCAGCCATTGGTTCACAGTTCATGTGTTTCCATTCGTTTGGCCACTCGTCCCTGTATTCCATCCATCCCTGGTCCCAACAACTCTTGCTCACATAAACCCTTCTCCTTCTCGCCAATTGGACTTCCAGAGTTCCACCTGGGGCCTGACTGTGGATATCTGCATCCAGTTCCCTCAGTCACTGGATGGGGTTTCTAGCACGACAATTAGGGTGTTTGGCCATCCTATCACCAGGGTAGGTCAGTTCGGGCTATTTCTCGACTATTGCTAGCAGTCTATTGTGGGGGCATCTTTGTGGATTTCTGTGGGCCTCTCTAGCACTTTGCTTCTTCCTATTCTCATGTGGTCTTCATTTACCATGAACATTCCTTGTGTTCCCTCTTTGTTCTTGATCCAGTTGGGATCTCCCGCTCCCCCAAGTTCTCTTTCCCTCACCCCTTGCCCCTCATTACCCCCACTCACGTCCAGACTTCATGTAGATCTCATCCATTTCTCCGTCATTGGGCAATCCCCATGTCTTTCTTGAGGTCCCGTTTTCCAGGCAGCCTACATCTGGCAGAGGACTGATATCCAGAATATATAAGGAACTCAAGAAATTAGACATCAAAATGTCCAACAGTCCAATTAAGAAATGGGCTATAGAACTAAACAGAGAATTCTCAGCAGAGGAAACACAAATGGCTGAAAGACATTTAAGGAATTGCTCAACATCCCTAATCATTAGGGAAATGCAAATCAAAACAACTCTGAGATACCACCTTAAGCCAGTCAGAATGGCTAAGATCAAAAACACTGAGGAAATCTTGTGCTGGAGAGGATGTGGAGCTAGGGGAACTCTCCTCCACTGCTGGTGGGAATGCAAGCTTGTACAGCCACTTTGGAAATCAATATGGCGCTTTCTTAGAAAATTGGGAATCAATCTCCCCCAAGATCCAGCTATTAATACAAATTTTAAGTTAATTTTGTTATACTGAATGTATATTTCTACTCTTGTTTCAGATATTATGCTTATGCAACTCGTTTAAAATTGCAATGTAAAATTAAGAAATATAGACTAATAGATAGTCTTTTCTAATAGCAAACTTATAGTCATGTTAGGTATGTTTCCAAGGTCATACAGAGATATATTTCTGATAAATAGGCAATCTTCAAAAACTTCAAAGACCTATATAATATGGCATTTAAAATGTTTTAAGAACTTAGACTTTTCTCAACAGTGAGACACTTCTTCCAATTCAGAGGCTAGTGTGGAGAATAGCATCCACATGCCTTTTTTTCTTGTAATTCCTTCTTTATGCAGGAAATTTTTTTCTGGGGAGACAGCTCCTGGCAGCACCAATTCCTTCAAAGAGGATGATGGGCATTGAAGAAATTGCATATGGAGATTGTTTTCTTTATGGCAAAAGCTAGCCATGTGGGTAAAAAAATCGCCCTTGTCTCAATTGCTGACAGTTACTGTCTGAACTAGAGCATCAGGAAGCAAGAAAGGTGACTGCCAAACTTTGCCAAGACAAGGTAAAACAGTCCTTCAAAATTCCCTGCTTCACAGGACAAAGTCTGTCAGATATTCTAGGCCTGTAGGCCAGAGTTGGATGCTCCAACATTACAGAGGAACTTTGGGTGACTGTCCAGGCAGCTTGAGGTCCCTGTCATTAGGCAACATTTCACTCCTCTGGGGCCTTTGATGGAGTTGAAGACTAAATAGTTATAATTATAGTTTTCCTTCCTTATAATAGAAAGAAAATTAGATACAAAACTTTAGACTCACCAAGATAAGTGATAATTATTTCTCTAATTTTGTCAAATGCAAATGGATTAGATATTGTTACTGTAATTCTTACTTAATAACTGTTTTTGTTGTATATAATCTTACTATGCTAAAGTTAAAACCTTTTTTAATTAGAAAAAAAGGAAGAACTGCTGTGTAATATTCATCTTGTACACTGTGATTTGTCAATTGAATTAGTTTAATAAAACACTGATTGGCCAGTAGCCGGGCAAGGAGTATACATGGGGTGACCAAACTAAGAATCTGGGAAGAGAAAGGGCAGAGTCAGGAATCACCAGCCAGACACAGAGGAAGCAAGATGAGAATGCCATACCAAGCCATGTGGCTAAACTTAGATAAGAATTATGTGTTAAGTGTAAGAGCTAGTTAGAAATAAGCCTTGGCTACTGGCCAAGCATTTATAATTAATATAAGCCTCTGTGTGATAATTTGGGAAGTGGCTGCTGGGTATTTGAGAGTTGCTTGCAGGACAGAAACCTCTAATTACAGGAAAATTTCAGGATGTCTGTCATCCTCTATGTGGTATGGAGTGGCAATCCTCCTTGATGAATGAGTTCTGCCATATAAGTATGGAATTGTCCCAAAATGGCTAACAAGCTAGAGAATGTATTACATCCCTGAAGCAGGCTATGTCATCAGTTTCATGCCCTTTCATGTAGGTAGTAAAACGTGCAAGTGAGGCTGAGCTGTCTGCCCAGAAAAAACTTTGCTGCATAAATGAGGAATTACAAGAAAAAAAAGGCATGTGGATGCTATTCTCCACACTAGCCTCTGAATTGGAAGAAGAAGTCAGGGAGAAAGACCAAATGAGATAGGCTTTCTGGCTTGCTGTTTCATGCAACTGGGATTGGGAGAGCATAATGGTAAAAGGGTATAAATTTGATCTGTGTCAAAAAGCCTCTCTTGGGATCCCAAAACTTGGAACCCTTAGAAGAATTGGCCAATAACAAGAAAGAGAGCAAGATAAAAGTAATAGAAGATAGCTCTCAGATCTATCCTTTTTAAAGAGGAAGAGAAAATCTATGATTTGGCATTCAGGTAAGCCTTTATAATGGTCCAGCCAGATGCATGATAATCATGGCATAGTCAGCACCTGAACTTCTTGAACTGGGAAAGACTTTTAAACAGTGGCAATAACAAAACAATATACCCTCTCAAAGCCTAGTTCATGAAACTGTAGGACATGGAGGCAGATGGGTTCAGTCTGAGAACTTAGAAGCAGAGAAACTGAGTAAACAAACCACCCATCTATCCAGAAGGCAAAGGCTGCATAATCTTAAGCTATAGGAAGAAAATCAGTCCTTGATGCACTGGCTCATAGTAGCCATTAGGGATGCTTGCTTATCACCAACTAAAGTCCCCATGGATATGAGGGACTAAAGAATGATAGAAGGGAAGACATTATTACTGAGGAACTGGAAAAGCAGTGTTTGATTCCCAGATCACTAATCATATGGTTCACAGGAGAGGTAAGATAGAGGTAGATTCACTAAGGACCTTGGGATTGATATAAGGCTTTAGTGGTTTTGCTAAAGTGCCATGGGGGTGTGTGATCCTTACAAGGTGGGAGAGGCTATGGCAGATCTGAGTGATTTAGACTGACACCTAAGTCAAGTTTGTAAAGTACCAAAGCAATCAAGATCGGGTGAGAACAAGTACAAGCATACAAAAGTGTCTGTGTAGGTCACTTGAAAGCAAATGTGTCAAAATTTGTGTTGTCAGAGTTCCAAGGGAAAGCACTCTACAGAAAGGCAAAAATCAGTGCTTGTGAGCCTCCAGGAGTCTCAAAAACCCAAGTGAATGTTTAATAAAAACATTCACAATAAAGTAATGTAAATGAAAAGACTTAAGTTTGTCCCAGGGGTGAATATTCACTCTCCCCATAAAAGTAATCTGTACACATTTCTCTCTTGCAGAAAAGTGTACTGGGGTAGAAGTTGATCATCTACCCAGGATCCTCTTATTGACAGATGGGGTCAGTGGAGAGGGAACAACACCCTGCAGCACAAGCCCAGAGACTGTCAGATCCCAGGGAACCTGTGAGGGCACAGGAGGTGAGAGCATAGCCCTAGGCCTGGTAGAGCAAAAGGGGATCAAAGCAATGAGAGTCAGGTCAAGCCCAAGTGAGTCTTGCAGGGGTGGGTTGATGCATGACAGGCCTGTGGCACCACCCCAAATTAAGGACCAAAGTTGAATCATGAAAAATTACTGTACATTGTGTACATATTTAAGGTAATATTTCATATTCATGTCGCTCTAACCAATGTTGATCTTTTGAGGAAACAATTGTTACAAGTCTTTGCAAGCTATATTGGGTCATGCTATTGAAATGTGGGATGTCCTTGAAAATGAAAAAGACTTTCTCCTCTCAGATGTGCTTAAACTTGGGGATAAGGTTCTGAATGTTCACAAGTTACCACAATCTCCACTGAGCCAGTGACTCCAGGTTCTTTGGAAATCAAATAATGAGTTTTATAGATGATGAAGTGTGAGTTATAATAATATAGACAGAAAGCAAGCAGAGCTCCAGTATAGCAGGTGGGGACTCCCAAGTACAATGGGAGGAGGCTCCAAAAGGAGCATTGCCCTGAGAGGCTTTGTCTATGGGGTTAAATAGGCTTTTAAAAAACCCTTTTTATTGGCATTCTTTTCACATGATATATTTCCTCTCCCCCAACTCCTCCTAGATCCTCCCCACCACTCTACCCATCCAACTTCAAGTTCTTTCTCTCCCTCAGAAAAAAACAAAACAAATGAAAATAGAAAAAAGACAAAAAATACCAACAAACAAAACAGAAAGCACAAACTAAAAACAAGGAATATGTTTAGTGTCAGCTAACTATTCCCGAGCATGGGGCCTGGAGTGTTATTGGTATATACAGTGTCATTCCATTGAAGAAAACTGATTTTCCTTCTCCCAGAAGCTACTGATAGCAAAGAGCTTTTAGGTTAGGTGCTAGATTTTGTGCCCACTTCCTATGCTGGGATGTTGTCTGCCTTGAACTTGCACAGGCATTGTACATGCTGTCACAGCCTATTATGTCTAGAAAATACTGCTTCCTTAATATTGCCCACCACTTCTGGCTCTTACAATCTTTCTGCAGCCTCTTCCACACAAATCCCTGAGCCTTGAGGAGAGGGGTATATTAACGATATCCCATTTAGAGCTGAATGTTCCAATGTCTTTTACTCTCTGTATGTTGTCCAGTTGTATATCTCTTTGTTGATTTGTATATACTACTAGAAGAAGCTTCTCTAGTCAGGGTTGAGGGATGCTCTGATGTGTATAAGTATGGCAATACATCATTAGGAGTCATTTTATTACTATGTTCCTTTAGCAAAATAATAATTGTATGTTTCAACCTAGGTTCATCACCTATCTAGTCTCTGGTTCTTGGCCACTTAGCAGTGTCAGATATCTGTCCATCTCATGAAGTGGGTCCTAAATTCAATCAGAATATGGTTGGTTACCTATTATAACATCTGAGGCACTATTTCACCAGTATGTCTTGGAGCCAGGTCACTATTGTATGTCACAGGATTTATAGCTGGGTGATACTGATAATTATTTTCCCTTCTGTTAGCACACATAATACCTTACAGAACCATGAACACTATTCAGTATGAATGAAGTTTCTGGTTAGACACCAGCTTGATTTCTCAATGTTCAATGATGTAAGTAAGTGGTATCTTCAGAAATAGGGACTTACAGTCAGGTTGTGAAGGGCAACCAACAGCACTGGCATAGCCTGTGGTGTTTTGAGGGGGATCTATGTTGACCCCTTTAGTTGACAACTCATCAAGATGCAACCCATTCTTGGCACTGACAGTTTTACTTGGTATCATAAGAAGTATAGTTGGAGCATTGTCTCCCCCATTATGTGGTAACTCTATTTAAATTCCTTTCATATATGTATATATTTTAGGAAGCTTCTACAGTAGTTGATTTCCATATAGCTTTCCTTTTTTTTTTCCGAGACAGGGTTTCTCTGTGTAACTTTGTGCCTTTCCTGGAACTCACTCTGTAGTCCAGGCTGGCCTTGAACTCACAGAGATCCACCTACCTCTGCCTCCCAAGTGCTGGGATTAAAGGCATGCGCCACCACCGCCTGGCTCCATATAGCTTTTCAAGAGGCCTTTAGTGTTAGTTATCCTTCCCCATATGCCTTCTTTAACCCTGCCCTCCTATCCCCCTCTCCATTTAATTCTCCTATTCTAGTTTCAGCTTTATCCATTTATAAAAAATACTATATTTCTCCTTCCTTAAAAGATCACTTTCCTTTTCCCTGGCCCTTTACTACATACCTAACCTCTGTGGTTATTCTAAATGAAACATGCATATCTAAATCTTAAAAATTAACATACCCATATAAAATAAAACATACAATTTTGTCTTTCTGAGTCTGGGTTACTTTACTTAGGATGATATTTTCTGGTTCCATCTACTTACCTGCAAATTTTTAACAGCTGGTTAATATTCCATTGTGTAAATGTACCACATTTTTACTCTATATTCATCAGTTGATGGACAACTAGGCTGTTTTCAATTTCTGGCTATTATGAATAGATCAGAAATGAACATGGACAACCAACTGTCTCTATAGTAGGATGTAGAGTCCTTTGGTTATATGCCCAAGAGTGGTATAGCTGGATCTTGAAGTAGACCAATTCCCAAATTCCTAGAGAACCACCACACTGACTTCCATAGTGGTTGTACCAATTTGCACTCCTACAAGAATAGATGAATGTTCCCCCTTACTCTGCATTCTTGCCAGAATGAGCTGTAATTTGTTTTGTTGATCTTGGTAGGTTTAAGATGAAATCTCAAAGAATTTTTAATTTGTATTTCCCTGATAGCTAAGAATTTGAACATTTTTAAAGTGTTTTTCATCCATTTGTTTCATGTTTTAAGAACTCTCTGCTTAGTTCTGTATCCCATTTTTTAATTTTTATTTATAATTTTTATTTAAAAAATATTTTCTTTCCTTTTACATGCCAACCAGTTCTCCCTCCTTCCTCTTCTCCAGCTCCCCTCCACTTACCTCCATCCCACCCCCATCCCCTCCTCATAGAGAGTAAGGCCTCCCTTGGGTAGTTAACACTGGCTGTTACACCATGTTGGGGCTAGACCTAGCCCCTCCCTCCTGCATCAAGGCTGAGTAAGGCATTGCACCACATGGAATGGGGTCTAAAAAGCCAGTTTGTGTACCTGGTGTAAGTCCTGCTCCCCTTGCCAGGGGACCCACAAACACATCAAGCCACGCAACTATCACCCACATTCAGAGGACTTAGTACAATCCCATGCAGGCTCCCCAGTTGTCAGTCCAGAGTCCATGAACTCCCACTAGCTTGGGTCAGCTATCTCTGTGGTTTTTCCCATCATGATTCTGATACCTTCTTGCTCTTACATCCTTTCTCCTTCTCTTCAACTGAACTCTAGTATCTTGGCCAAGTGCTTGGCTGTGGGTCTCTGCATCTGCTTCCATCCATCACTGGATGTAGGTTCTATGATGACAATTCAGGTAGATACCAATTGTGCAGGGGAAGGATAATTCAAGAACCATAACCCCAGAGAAGTTAGGTAAAGAGGAGGACACCAAGAGGGACACACATGGATCACTCCCAGAAAGGAGAAAAGGTTAAGATCTCCTGGGTGTAAGTAAACTGCAAAAACTCTGGGTTTGGTTTCCAGGGTTTCGGCACCAAATGTAAGTAAATTGATGGCTGCAAGGAGACAGTTCAGCCCTAGAGGGTGAGGTATCCCGGACACCTCGAACTACTCAGAACCAGAGCTCTGCCCTGAAGGTGTCCCAGACACCTGAAGCTGTTTAGCACAGCTCTGATGACTGAGACTGCAAAGAAACAGCCCAACCTTGGAAAGGAAGGTTTTCTGACTTCTCGGGAGAGTCAGGCCTGGAACTGCTTCAGCAAGGAAGGGTATCCTGACTCTTTGGGAAAGTCAGGGTATCCTGACTCTTCGGGAAGGTCAGGATATACCTGGTGTGATGGGGGATGGTCTCCCCACAGGACACAGCAATCCTACTCCTCTCCTGGAGAGCCACAGTCTCTGGCTCAGTGTTACCAACTCTTTCTCGCTCAGTCCACTATGGGATGTCCCAGCAAAGTTCTTCTGTTGAGCTCCCCCTTGCTCAGTCCACTATGGGACGTCCCAGCAAGGTTCTTCTGTTCAACTCCCCCTTGCTCAGTCCACTATGGGACGTCCCAGCAAGGTCCTTCTGTTCAGCTGTCAATGAAGGTCTTCACCCAATACTCTTTTGAGAAAGAGGTTTATTTGGGAAGGAGGAGTCCAGGAGAGTAGCTGCCTCTACCAGGGTGGAGAGAACAGCTCACAACTGACCAGGCAGGGCAGTTTATAGAGGATGTCTAGGGGGCAGAGTCAACTGTGATTGGTTAGCTTATTTTCTGCCCAGGGATTGGCCAGTTTTGTGAGCAAAGGACAGAGATGGCCCTGATTTCAGGGCCAAACTGTTTCTTTCACTGGCCTTTCTTGGCTTTTTGACACTACCTCCAAGGCCAAGGCACATTTCTTTCACTGACTCTGATTCTAGGGGCCAAGAGTGTTATTTTGGTACTAGTCTCAGAGTCAGGGCATATTTCCTGGATTCTGGGTTTGGGGATTAAGTGTTCATTTCCCTGGCTCAGGTCCCAAACACAGGCTGTGTTTCTTTCCCTGGTCCTGGGCCCTAGGGCCAGGATGTACTGTCCTGCTCTGTGATTGGTTGATTTCACATATCAGTTGGACAGGGGCAGAGGTGGCTCTGATCTGTGCTAAACTGTGTTTCTCTCACTGGCCTTACTTAGCTTTTTGACACTACCTCTAAGGCCAGGGCACATTTCATTCACTGACTCTGATTCTAGGGGCCAAGAGTGTTTCTTGGGTACTGGTTTCAGAGTCAGGGCATGTTTCCTTGGTTCATTTCTCTGGCCAAGGTCCCAAACACAGGCTGTGCTTCTTTCCCTGGTCCTGGGCCCTAGGACCAGGATTCTGTTGTCCTGCTCTGTGATTGGTTGATTTCACAAGTCAATTGGACAGGGGCAGAGATGGCTCTGATCTGAGCTAAACTGTGTTTCTCTCACTGGCTTTATCTGATCCATCCTTCCCTAATTCTGGGCTCCAGGGTCAGGGTGGGTTTCTCTAGCCAGCCCCTTTCCCCTACACTGGGCAAACTGAGAGGAGGGAATAAAGGGGAGGGATGGGAGGTAGGAACACAGGGGAGAGATGGGGAGGGAGAGCAATGAAAGAGATATCTTGACAGAGTGTACTATTAAGGGGATGGGGAGAAATCTGTACCTAGGGAAAACCCCAGGAACTCACAAGATTGTCCCCAGCTAAGACTCATAGCAGTGGTGGAGAGGGTTCTTGAACTGTATCCCATTTTTAATTGGGTTGTTTTCTTGATGCTCCGTTTTTGTTTGTTGTTTTTAATTCTTTGTTTATAGGTACTGACCCTCTACCAGATGTATAATTAATTAGTCAAGATTTTTCCAAATATGTAGGCTGCTGCTGCTTTATTTTAATGATTGTATCCTTTGATATAGACACTTTTTAGCTCCATGAAGTATTTAATTTTTATCTTAATGTTTGCACTCTCAGGATCTTGTTCAGAAAAACCTTTCCAGTATAATGAGTTCAAGCCTATTACCTACTTTCTCTTCAATCAGATTCACTGTATCTGGTTTTATATTGAGGTTTTTGATCCATTTATAGTTGAGTTTTGTGATGACTCTATTTGCATTCTTCTACATGCAGACATCCAGTTTGACCAGCACCATTTGTTGAAGACACTGTTTTGTTTTGTTCACCAGTGTGTATTTCTGGCTTCTTTACCAAAAACCATGTGTCCATAGGTGTGTAGATTTATGTCTGAGTCTTTAGTTCAATTCCATTGATTAACATGTCTGTTTCTATGCCAATACCATGATGTTTTTAGTACTATAGGTCTGTAATGCAACTTGAAATCTGGGGTGGTTATACCTCTAGCAGTTATTTTATTATTCAGTATTGTTTTAGCTATTCTGGTGTGTGTGTGTGTGTGTGTGTGTGTGTGTGTCTCCATATGAATATCAATTTCTGTGAAAAATTATGTTGGAATTATGTTGGAGATTACAATGAATCTGTAGATTGCTTTTGGTAGGATGGCCATTTTCACAATATTAATCCTACTGATCCATGAACATGGGATATATTTCTGATGTCTCCTTCAATTTTTTTTCTTCAATAGTTTTAAAAACTTCAAAAGGTTTTATTATACAAGTCACATGCTTGGTTAGAGTTATTACAAGACATTTTATTATTTTTGAAGCTATTGTGAAAGGTACTATTTCACTGATTTCTTTCTTGACATAGTTGTCATTTGTATCTAGGAAGGTTACTGACTTTTGTGTGTCAATTTTGTATCTGTCTACTTTGCTGAAAGTGTTTATAAGCTGTTGATGGCACCTGATGGAGTCTTTAGGGTCTTTTATGTATAAAATCATATCATCTGCTAATGAAGATACTTAGACTTCTTTCTTTCCTGTTTGAACTTCCTTAATTTCCTTCTGTTGTCTTATTGCTGTAGCTAAGACTTCAAGTACTATAGTGAATGGGTACAGAGAGAGTGGACTGATTTTAGTGGAAATGTTTCAAGTTTCTCTCTTTTTAGAAACTTGCCTGTGGATTTGCTGTCTTTATTATATTGAGAAATGTCTCTTGTATCCCTAGTCTCTCCAGGACTTATCTCATAAAAGGATTTGAGTTTTGTAAGATGCCTTTTCTGCATCTAATGAGATGATCATGTAGTTTTGTTCTTTACTTACTTCTTTCTATGGCAGATGATCCTTTTGATACGCTCGTACATTTGGTTTGTAAGTGTTTATTGATTTATATATGTTGAACTATCTCTGCATCTCTTCATCCTAGAGATAGTTCATGGTGGATAATCTTTTTTATGTGTTCTTAGATTTGGTTTGCAAGTTTTTTGAGAACTTTTGCATCTATGTTGATAAAGAGTATTGGTCTATAATTTTCTTTTTTGTTGAATCTTTTTGTGCTTTGTATATCAGGGTAAGGGTGGCTTTAGAAAACAAATTTTGATATATTCCTTCAGATTCTATTTTGCAGATCAATTTTAGGTTTTAGTTATGTTTTGAAGGTCAAGTAGAATTCTTCACTGAGGATTCATCTGGCTGTAGGTGGTTTGTTTGTTTGTTTGGTTGGTTTGTTGGGAGATTTTTAATTACTGATTCTATTTCACTAGGTGTTATGGGCCTATTTAAATTGTTAGTTTCATCTTGATTTAACTTTGATAGGCCATATATTTCAAGAAATTCATCCATTTATTTTCATCTTTTTCAGTTTTCTTCTTGGTTTCTGTCTTGACCCAATTTTCATTCAGTAGTAAATTGTCCTGCTTTCACGAGTTTCTATAATTTCTGCTGATTCTTGTGGTGGTATTGTGTTCCCTGAAATATTGTGCACACTAATAAACTTATCTGGGGTCAGAGAACAGAACAGCCACAATATTAAACAGAGGATAGGCAGTGGTAGCACACGCCTTTAATCCTAGCATTCCAGAGACAGAAATCCATCTGGATCTCTGTGAGTTCAAGGATACAGCCAAGCATGGTGACTCACGCCTTTAATCCCAGGAAGTGAGCCTTTAATCCCAGGGAGTGATGGCAGAAAACAGAAAGGTATATAAGGCATGAGGACCAGAAACTAGAAGCTTTTAGCCAGTTAAGCTTTTAGGCTTTGAGCAGCACAGTTCAGCTGAGATCCATTCTGAATGAGGACTCAGAGGCTTCCCGTGTGAGGAAACAGGATCAGCTGAGGAATTGGCAAGGTGAGGTAGCTGTGGTTTGCTCTTCTCTGATCTTCCAGCATTCACTCCAATACCTGGCTCTGGGTTTGTTTTTATTAATAAGCCCCTTTAAGATTCCAGCAACAGATGCTTCTATTATTGTTGATATCCAGCATTAATCCATAGTGGTTAGATATGATGTGGAGTGTTGTTTCAATTTTCCTATGTTTGTTAAGACTTGCTTTGTGATCCCAATATGTGGTCAAAGGTCTATGGGCTGCTAAAAAGAAACATGTATTCATTGTGTAGGTGAAATATCTGTGCATGTCTGCTTGGTCAATCTGATTTATGAGGTTATTTAAATCCAGCATTTTTATGTTAGTTTTTGTCTGGGTGATCTGTCTATTGGTAAGAATGAGGTTTTGAAGTCACCCACTATCACACTGTGTGAGGGTCAATATGTAATTTTAGGTGTAGAAGTGTTTCTTTTATGAACTTGGGTGCCCTTGTGTTTGGTGCATGAATTTTTAGAACTGTAATATCCTTTTGATGGATTTTTTCCTTTAATGTTTATGTAGAGTCCTTCCCTATCTCTTCTGATTAGTTTTTTTTTTTGGTTTTTCGAGACAGGGTTTCTCTGTGTAGCTTTGCGCCTTTCCTGGAACTCACTTGGTAGCCCAGGCTGGCCTTGAACTCACAGAGATCCGCCTAGCTCTGCCTCCCGAGTGCTGGGATTAAAGGCGTGCGCCACCACCGCCCAGCTCTGATTAGTTTTAGTTTGAAGTCTATTTTGTCAAATTTTAAAATGGCTACACCTGCTTGCCTTTTAGGTTCATTTGCTTAGAATAACCTTTTCCATACCTTTACCCTATGTTGATATCTGTCCTTGATGACAACATGTGTTTTTGGATGTAGCAAAAAGATGGACCCTGCTTTCTAATCCAGTCTGTTACTCTTTGTCTTTTATGGGGGGATATAAACCATTTTATATTAGGGGTTATTACTTAGCAATGTTTATTAATTCCTGTTATTTTTGTTGTGGATTTTTCCCTCTCTTTTGATTAAATATTCTGGGATTATTTATACCTTTTGATCGCTTGGATATAATTAACCTTCTCTTCAGACTAAAGTTTTCCTCATAGTGCCATCTATAGAGCTGGATTGGTAGATAGAAATTGCTTAAATTTGTTTTTAGCATTAACATTTTCTCTCTCTATTGATTATAATTGACACTTTTGATGGGTATGGTAGTCTGAGTTGGCTCTGTGGTCTTTCAGAGCTTGTAAAACATCCTTCCAGGCCTTTCCGACTTTCAGAGTCTCCATTGAGAAGTAAGGTGTTATTCTAATGGGCCTGCCTTAATATACAATTTTGATTTTGTTTTTGCATTTTTGTTTTTCTTACAGGTTTTAATATCCTTTCTTTGTTCTGTACTTTTAGTGTTTGATTATTATGTGTTGTGGGGAGTTTCTTTTCTGTTCCTGTCTATTTGGTGTTCTTAATGTCTCTTACACCTTTATAGCCAATTGCTTCTTTAGGTTAGGAAAATTTTCTTCTATAATTTTGTTAAAGACATTTTCTGGGCCTTTGAGCTGGGTTTCTTCTCCTTCCTCTATTCCTATTATTAAAAGGTTTGGTCTTTCTATAGTATCCCAGATTTCTTGCATGTTTTTGCCTGTTTTTTTGATATTTAACATTTTCTTTGGCTGAGCCATACATTTATTCTATATTGTCTTCAATGTCTGAGATCTTCTCTTCCATGTCTTTTAATCTGTTGGTGAGACTTAACTCTGAGATTTTCTTTTTTTATTTTATGAGTTTTTCAAGCTTTATTTTAGTTTGACTTTTCTTTAGAAATTCTATTTATTTGTTAAGTTCTACTTTCATATTTTTGTTTTCCTTATTTAATTCAACTGTATTTTCATGGGTTTCATTGAGGAATTTATTCATGTACTCTAATGTTCTTGAACATACTCATAATTACTATTCTGAAGTCCTCTTGCTGTGGGATGTTTTGTATGCTGTGAATATGTGTTGCTCTGATTGGTTGATAAATAAAATGCTGATTGGTCAGTAGCCAGGCAGGAAGTATAGGCAGGATAAACAGACAAGGAGAATTCTGGGAAGAGGAAGGATGAATGAGGAGAAGCCAACTCATGGTCCAGGGAGCAGCATGTAAGGGCACACAGGTAAAGCCACAGAACATGTAGCAACATATAGATTAACAAAAATGGGCCGAGTTTAAGTGTAAGAGTTAGTCAGTAGTTAGCCTGAGCTAATGGCCGAGCAGTTATAATTAATATAAGCTTCTGAGTGATTATTTTATAAGCAGCTATAGACTGCAGGGCCAGGTAGGACCAGAGGAAAACCTTTAGCTACATCCTCTTATGTTTAAGCTAAATTGGTTTTATCAGTTACAATATGCTTTGGCTTTTGGGGGGCATATTGTCTTGGTTGTTCTTGTTTCTGTTTTTGTGATGAGATTTAGGTATCTAGAGTTATTATGTTTATGGTGTTTCTTGGTATGGATATCTGGTCTCACCTTTTTTGAGTGAGTGTTTGGTTCTTTGGTTATTCTTGCCCCTATATGACACATTGCACATCAGAAGAATGATGTTTGGCTTTCAGTCTTGGGGTTACTTTGAGTTTTAGGGTTCAGACTCTGACTAGTCCTAGATCTGAGTTCTGGATGGAGCTCTGAGTTCAGGCCCAGGCTATCGCAGATGAAGGAAAAGAACTCACTATGGAGTTCCCTTAAGCAGGAGATGAGGTCTGGCTCCTGAAAGGCAACAGAGAGAGAACTAGGAGTATCCTGGTTCTGTCCACAGGTGGCAGTAAGTCTGAAGGTGAATGTGGGCTAGTAGGAAGGGCTGACACGGGCAAGCAGTAGGAGGTCTAAGAGTACTTTAGAGAGACCAGAATGAAGGAGAGGAAGGAGACCAAAGGTATCCTTCCTGGGTCCCAGCCAAGTTTGGCAGCTGTAGGGTCCCTGGTAGAGAGTAACTCTGTGGGTCATTGGGGGTAAGCTAAATAGGCTTTTTTTCACTGAGGAAGTTAGTGTAGGTCTGGTTGGGCCAGCTGGTCTAACCACAAATGCGCAGAAGATATCTATGCACTGCTCTAGTTTCTGGCACACATCTTCTAGGACCAGTGAAGTATCTAACCACACATAGCTTTCAGGCAGCTTTGCTCATTAGGTTACTGTGCAAAAGAAGAAATATAAAAAACAAACTAACAAAAAAGAAAAAGAAAACAGAAAACAAAACCTTTCTCATATGGCCTGATGGTCCCCGACCTTAAAAACAAACAAAAAACAATAAAATACATGAGAAGCCCTCTTCTGAGTTGTTGTCCAGGGCTGTCCAACAGACTCCCAAAATGTAACAGCCTATTGCTGTTGCCTTTTGTTTATCCCCCCCCAAGTTATGGAAAGTAAGTCCATATTGCTAACAACAGAATGCACTTCAGAGACAGCCCAGAGACCCCTGAGCTGGTACTGACATGAAAGGCCCATCCCTGATAAGTAGCTTTCATGGTACCAGAAGGCTCCATGCAAGCTTCCATAGGGAGGCAATAAAACAGTCCTACCCAGGCATGATGCCTATGAACAGAATCAACAACCAGCATGGCACATTAACTTTAATGGTTCGGTAGTGGCACACTATGTTGGCAGTAACCAATGGCTCTCTGATTGGACTTAAGACCCACTCATCAAGAAGGAGACTATGCCTGATGCTGGAAACCTAGCTAACTACTCAGTGCTAGTGAAGTCATGGATCTTGGAGGAAAACTTGCATCAACCACTTTACTAAACCAGCATAATCCCTAACAATAATATAAACATTTGTCCTATCTACTGATCCCTTCCTCAAGGAAACTTTTATTTGAAACAGATGGAGACCATTGTAAAAAACCCCAACCAATCAAAATGCAGAGCAGTGGAACACCATCACAATAGATATGTTTATAAACCACCACCACACCTAAGACTCGGGAATATTGCAGAAGAAGGGGTAAAAAGATGTAAGAATCCAGGAGATCAGGGAGTTTGATGTGAGATTGTGTCTCCTAGTAATATCAAGAGTTATATCCATAAAGTCTTACTAACATGACTACACAAATGTGATCTGAACAAGGATGGCACCAACGAACATGCCAAACTGAATGGAGAAAAAGTCCATGAGGCTTCAACTACATACAAACAATTACAGGTAACTGAAGAATGAAGAAAATGAGAGAAATAGTTGTGCAATTGATTGTGCAGTATGCTTAAAAGGCCAAACAATCAGCCCTGAAAACACACATACAGGTAGTATTATATGGATTGAACAGGTTATATTTAGGAATACATATACATATATGCATACATATATGTATATAATTTTTTAAAAAGAGGCCATGAATTTGAAGAAAAGTAGGGAGGAGTATATGGGAAAGTTTGAAGGGAGGAAAGGGAAGGGAGAAATGTTATAATTAAATTATAATCTCAAAACGTAAAACAAAACAAAGTATAACAAAAACACTTACTAACAAGAACAAGAGCAACAAAAAACCAACTAAGGACATAAACTGTTTCCTCTGGCCAAAGCATTTCTGGCTTCTAGTCAGGACAAAACCAGACACCCCCAGCATCGAGCCAGGACAGAGATCCCTGCCTAACTGCCTGACAAGTTTCTTTATCTTAGTATCATTATTCTACTCTCTAAAGAGATAATGGTAATTGCTGCTAAACAAAATGGGCAATGTATGTTCTAATTCAAGCTTGTGGCAGTTAGGGAACCCCTCCAGCATGCCTATATAGGATACCTCAATACAGCATCCATGGTTCCACTTGTAACATCACTTGGAGTTTGGTGGCTTCTATATGAAAAGAGATGAATTTGATGAAGAATGTCTCAGGTTAGGATAGGAAAAGGATGTTAGTGGGCTAAGGAGGAGACCAGCCATGGGATCCATAATTGTGAATTGAGCCAGTTACCTCATGACCGCATGACTCTGACCTCTATTTTTGGATACTGGAAGCCTGAAGTTTGTGAGCCATATCTCTGTCTTGAGACATCTCATCTAAACTTTCATAGAGGTCTTGATTCAGCATTTGGTAATATGTAAGATATTTTTAGTCCTCCAACCATTCCAGTTTTGGCTCCAGCTGCTATACCTAGGCCAGCAAAAAGTATATCAGTGTGACTGATCTCTTGTGTCTAATATGACTTGTTAGACATGCTGGCAGGAAGAATGTTAGGAGCAATATCAACAACAGTGGTTAAATAATCAGGTACAAGTTCTTGTCCAGTTAGAGGGTAAACAGAGATAAGCTTTTAGTTTACATATAAAAGAAAAATCTCCTGTCCACGTAAGCAAGTAGATAGAAAACAGATGTTTAAAGTTATATACACCCAGTGTCTTTGGCTCATTTCTCCAAACTAGGATAGAACTTGCCAGAGCAGCACCAGTAAGCAGTTGTTGACCAGCCCCTCATCTCCAGGATAGAACAATAGTGGACCTGTGTCAGCCTTGGGTCATATATTGGTGCTGCAATGTTTGTTAAAATTGAGCCAAAGCCATGATGTCCCCTGTCTGCACAGCATTTTCCCCACCAAAAATAAAATCATTAGTGAAAAATGGTTGCCTATATAACATCACATAAAGACTTAGTGCCTGGGGAGAGGGATGTGATCCTTTAGATTACTTAAAAAAACATAGAAAACTACATAAAAAACTACTAGTTTTATATATATATATAACTATTATATATATATTACTATTTTTATTGTGTATACGTATGTGTGTCTGTGTGTGAGTATGTGCGCATGAATGCAGGGGCCTGTAGAGGCTAGAGGTGTCAGATCCTCTAGAACTAGAGTTACAGAAGGTTGTAATTCACCATTGTGTGGCAGGAATGGAACTCTGGTCCTCTGTAAGAAAATTCTAACTTGTAGCTACTAAGTCATCTCTCCAGCCTTCAGTTGTCCCCTTTTAGAAGTCTCATCTAAATCATTTTGTTCTGTATTTTACCAATCATTTTAGTCTTTCTTTATCCTTTCCTGTGGTATGTTTAAGACCAGGTAAGATGCCAAAAACTTAACAATTTAATTTTTTACTGTTAAGGCCACTTGAAGTTTTTTAGGAGTTAATTCTTAAGCACTATTTGAACTTCTTTAATCTGTTCTGCCATCTACTGGAATTGGTCTGTAGCTTTCCAATCACGTGGCTTCTCTAAAGCATCCTCTGTGTGGATCCTCCTCTTTGTAAAATGCTCATTGATTAGAGTACAACCTCTGTCATCAAGAAGACAGTGTCTTACTGGAGAGCTACAGGACCCTTTGAGAAGTGTCACATCATCTACTAGGGCCTGGCTCATCTAGGGACAGACACTGAAATATTGGCTGTCCTTTTAGCCCCATATCCTCATTGGCCTTGGACTCCAAGATTTGATAGTTGAATGCTAAGAATAGTTTTATCAGTCTTGTAGTTTATACTTTTTGTGCAACATTTACCAGACAAACAAACAAGCAAACCATACAAACAAAACACTGTGGGGGTATTGTGTTCCCCAAAATATTGTGAATGCTAATAAACTTATCTGG